>JZKD02S1519336.1:0-10572 GCA_000966675.3 Picea glauca | reverse complement strand
CTTCCTCTAGATGCTTCTCTTGATAGACATATTTAGTATAAATAAGGGTCGAGGGTATGAAAACCCTAGCTTGGAGATTATTGTAACAGAGCGTTGCTCGATTGGAGGTTTCCCCTCGAAGAGGCCTGTGAACATTGCTTTCTGAATCAAAGTGCTATTTCTGTTGTTATTCTTATATCATTTTTGTGTTATTGTGGAGATTATTCTAGTTATATTACTGTTATTCTTCTATTTCTAGCATTTTATTTTTGTTCTGCATATTTTTTATATCTGGTATATTACAAAGGGTATGACGTGCTAAAGAGGAACAAATATTCATTGGGAAGAGAATCACTGGGCTCAGTATCTTCATCAATATGGGTAATATCACAGATGAGTTCTGCAAAAACCAACGAATTTTTAGCTTTTGATTTGGCAAACTCAAGATCGAATTCTTGAAGAATAACAATCCATTTGGATTACGTGCCCCCAAGGACTTGACGTGTAAGGATATGGTACATGGGATTCGAGTCTACAATGATCGTGGTAGTGCGTAATAATATGTAATGGAAAAATCTCTAGCCGTAAATGATGATTGTTGTTATGGGATTAATCGGTAAATGCAGACATAAATAGATCTCCCTAGATCCACCCGAAACTAGAACAAAAAAAAAATATGATTCTTTCCCTAAGCTCCAATTATTGAGTTTACTAGTTAACAAGAGATAGATAACATACCATTTCAATGTCATTTCCTCTTGTCATTTCCATCCTAGCTCTACTCTGATGCTCTTGTGATATTGAATCTACAAGGGAACACAAGCCAACCAAACTGAAAGAAATATCATGTACTCAAAAAGAACCTATGTATGTGATCAAGGACTCATACAATAAAACACGACTAGTTTTATGGGAAAGAAACATATCACTGTATCATATTAAAATGAAATTGGAGATTACAACCAAAGCCTTGATGTCACAAGGTCCCCTTTCGATGGCCCTTTTCTCCAACACACACACTTTCTCCAAAGCCTTTGAATGGAGAAGATCCACCATGTAGCTTGTAGAACTAAAGCAAAGCTCCCAAGAAGAAGTAGAAACTCTCCATACAAATCTGAGCCTATTCAACCTTAGCCTTTTCCATGAAAGATCCCTCTTTATATAGGGTGAAAGAGAGATCGTTGAGGATATTAGGATGATGCCATTGTTGGCACAGGGGCATACCCAGGGTTCAACACTAGAACACACCAACAAAACCCTAACTACCGACCCTTTTGGCAACACCTGTGAAGTAGATGAAGTCTCACCCAAGGTAGAGGTAGGGGTGGTTGCACGAATCAGATGTCTGCAACCTTAGCTGGGACACCGATCTATGATTACAACACCTTAACAGAGCACTTAGTAGTTATAGTTCATAGTATTCACTTTGTAGAGAAAACCCTAATTACAGAGCAATGCAGCATTCAACCAGATCTAACATATAGACACACTTAGCATAATGGAACATATCAGATCTAGCATTCATTCACATTACTAAGCACTGAGATAACATATCAAATTCATCTAAACATACATTACTTCATTAATCATATGAACAATAAACAGTCAGAATGCACAAAACAACCACAACACAACATATATGTGGTTCACCCCTAGCCTGGGGCTACGTCCACCAACTCTTCTTCTCTTTTATTATCTTTTGTCAATCAACTACATGCACATAGCCTAAAAATCCTACTCCTCATAAGAAAAGAGATCCACACACACTTTGCTAGATCCTTCTTCCCTGATCTAGGTCACAACACAAAGCCTTTACACAGTCACTTGCACTTAGCTCTGCAAGTTCTCAACATAGCCACACGAAGCATTTACAATCTGTACTTAGCACTTAGCACGGTACCAAAAAAATGTTCTTCTTATTAGATTACCTAGACTTCTATTTATACATTACAAAAAGGGCCTAAACATGGATAAATCCATGGGTCGACATCCCCATACCCGTTACATAAGCCTAAAACCCAAAAATCCCTAAAAAGGGGCCGATATTCTGCGATCTCCACTTCGACTTGTGCTCTGCCTTCGAAAGCCTGTCAAATTCCGAAAAATAGGTCAAACATGAACAAGGATCCTCAAAACTTGGTCAAGGGACAACAGGCCCCCAACACTCACCTGTGACTCATCCCGAGTCACTCTGTTCTGGGTAGCTCTACTTCAAAATCCTTGAGTTGCTTCGACCTGTTGCTGTGCCAAGGCCTCCTACTCGACGAACTCTTGGATAACTGCTTCATTGATAGGTCCCTCTAAGTGTTATTCAGCTGCAGTGATGACTTGCTCCAGTTATGCTCCTTAGTCTTCAATCTCTACGAACAGTTGGCAAGCCTTGTCCTGTATTGGTTGGAGTCTCTGAGTCACTTCCATGAATTTTCTCTGAATGGTGTGGACTTGCTGTTGAGCAGTGCACTGTTCTTGGGATCGCTTCATCCTCTCAACTGTTGACAAGGGATTCAACTGCGCCTGTACTATTTCTTCTTGTTTCTTTGCCTCCTGGACCTGTGACTCCAGTTCCTTCAATTCAGGATCCTCAGTGAGTCACTCATAAGTCTGGGCACTGCGATCACTTAGCTGTTTACATTTCATGGAGAGGGCCTTGATTCTCTCAACTACGCTTTGAGCAGTTGCTTCTCTTTGATCTCTCACATCCTGCAGAGTGCTGGGCACTGTTCGTAGCTCCAGATCTATGATTCTTTGTTGAATCTGTTGGATAGCTTCCACAAGCTATGCTACTTGATGCTCTATTGGTTCTTCTGCTTTTTTCTCTAAGCCTGTCACAGAGAGAAGTGCTCTGCTGACTACTTCTTTGACTCCGAGCCGCTCTGCGAGCAACTACTCTTTCTCTTATTGGATCTGTGCTTTCTCCTCTTCAAACTTTGTTTGGAGAGAATCCTTATCCTGTTGCGTAACTCAGCGTTGCTCTATGACTACTTCTTGCACTTTCTTTAGCACCTTTGTGGCCTATTCTGTTTCTTCCTATGCACGACGAAGGTGAGCTTTGGTTGCATCAGCTAGTCTATGGAGTTAGGTAGGCTCATCTCCCAAATATGATTCTTCTGATGGTGGGTTTGTAGTGGATACTGTGCGACTGGAGTAAAGGGCCTATTGTACCCCTCTGAGTTCAACGTCGATTATGTTGTACATCTCCTCCTGCTTGGCTTCATGTTTCTGTAAGACGTCCTATGAAGCGTCTGCTACAACTGTGATGATGAAGTCAAAGTCATCGACCGTGAGAATAGTTCGCATCGTGGTTTTGCTAGCTTTTGACTTATTTCGTGAGGTAGGTTTCGTTGGGAAACCTTTATTTTCTTAGAGGGATCAACCTCATCAACATGATCCCTAGGCAGTGTTACTTTGTCTTTCTTCTGCTGATATTCTTTTCCATTGGTATCTTCTCTATCTACTTTGTCATCACCTCCTCATCCAAGTGATACTGAAGTAGTTTCATCTGATGCACTGCTAAGGTTTTGTAATTCTTCAGTCTTCTTCCTTCTGTTGGTTCCAGGTGTGTCGTGTTCTTTGTGAGTGGCCTCCGAGCTACCAATTAGTTTAGGATCGGACATTTTTGCAGGGTCAGCAGGGATAAGAAGGTCTGCTGACCAGTCCTTAGTTATCTCATCGAGGTCCTCCTCTGTGATCTTATAGTATGACTGAAGCTCTTATTTATGCTCGTCTGTGCACATTGATATAAATGAAGTGTCGATCTGCACGGAACTTCATGAGAGGTTTGAACGGTGCAGGGTGTTCGACATCATCCGAGGGACAACCCTGATATCCCTCTTCAGCTGGAGATAGTACGTGTGGAATACTGCATTCGAATGCCACTATTTTCCCATATCGCTCGAGTACCAGAGTGTGCAGCGAGCGGCTCGAATGACTCAATGTCCAGGAAGGTCGCACCTTATGGCATCTCCCAAGAAGTAAACGCTATGATGATCAGGAGCCAGCTAAAGTGGAACTCATAGCCCTGATCTTGAGCTTTGTGGCAATCCAATTCTAGCTGTTTGACTAGGTACTTCGCCCAGTTCATCTGGAGTCCTTATACACATTTCCCGGTGAGGTCAACAATGAATCCTGTTACCTGTGTAGGTCTATTCTTTCTCATGAGATATCCTGTGATCAGCTAGCAGGCTAGGTACACTACGCCATTCTGGATGGAAGCTACCTTGTAGCCTCACATCCCCTTTTCTACATTTCCATATGTGTCATTGATCCTTTGTGCCAATGCGCGATCTATAGCCTTCCCTGGGTAGAAGTCTTATGGGTCGGGTCCCTGCATGCTCAATTCGGTGATCCTATGGATCAACGTTAGATCGACTGTGATGCATCGGTCTAGCCATAGATAGTCACCATGGTAACATGATAACAGGAGCTTAATAAATGCTTTAACCTCCCGGTGCCTTCCAGAGTGTGGAATATTCATCACATTCAAGAGGGTGGACTGCGTGAGGTTCATACTCCATGGATAGGGGATTATTTTCGAGTTCTTCCCCTTTGTCTTGGTCAAATACTTGTAAGGAGAGAGAATGCTATAGTTCTTGTGGTCCCCTAGGTTGAAGTCATTGAATTTTAATGTCACGATCTTATCCTGTTGCGTTCTAACTACACATATCCCCTTCGGGAGGTACGCAGTAACCATGGTGTAATAAAAGTCCCTTGGGACACTGTCAAAAGTCACCACACCAGCCAAAGGCGGGATGCATTTGGGCATGATAGTTGGGATTAACTTCGTGTTTTCCAAGTCATCTCGATGCTTCATTCTCTTCTCTGTTGAAGGTCGGGATGGTCTGAATCTGCGAGAAATTGACGGGGAGGCTTGAACTCCTCTCGTCGATGAAGCTTGAGCTTCAATGAGCATCACCTTCTCAGCCATAAGGTCAATTAGAACTTCTTCGATGAATTTATCTACGGCACTGAGCTCATTCGACATGCATGCTCAAATCAGATAACTCAGGTGGATGAATGAGTGCTCAAAGCAATAGAACATGTGTCGATCTCAATAAACACAATGTGGTAGCAATGAGTTGGCTAGGATACAATTCACAAAAGTGTTTTCGGTGCAATAGTGACACAATAAGTAGACAACGGTGGAACATATCTCTCCAACGGACGAGAGGCCTTCATCAATGTGGTTCTGTCTGTTGCGGCACGGTCCCAACGGTTTGATGGCGAGATTTTTTTCCATAACTATTGTTCTAACCGTTCGAGAGCATCGGTCTAACAATCATAATGACTTCAATGGTTATATTTATCTGCCATGGTGAAGTGCCATGTTGCACTATTTTGATATCTCAACAAAGTTCCAGTTTTTGAAACCTTCCTTCTGCGAAGTCCCTTCTAGAACATTCTGCAAATTTTCTATATTTGCTCTCTTCTTACTGATCTTTCTAGCATTCTTCCCTGTAATCTTCTTCTCGGTATTCCTCTTTCCACTCTGATTCTTATCTCCTTTTAGCATAGTAACTTCGTGATGTTGATATTCTTTCATATCATTAGAGAGTAGTACTTCTTCTCTATTCAGGGTAGGTGCTCCAGTCTTCGGTGAGTCTTCTTGTGTTCTTTCAACTTCGACATCCAATTTTCTGGTTCTGAACAACTTTGATCTGTTCTCCTGTTCTTCAATCAAGTGCGCTATCCTCCTAGTCATGAAATCTTTTAATTCTTGCTTCTTTTGTTCTAAGACTTCCTCTTCTATTCTTCTAACCTGATCCTTTTCAATCCAAGTTTTTCCTAGTAATATAGCAAATGGGACACTATTCTTAATAAATTTAACAACCTCCAAATCTTCCTCTATTGAAGTTCCATGAGCACTCATAGATATCTGGGTGAGTCTTCCACATAGGGTTATCAACTTTCCTCTAAATAATCTTATTCCTCCCAATGAAGGAATCATAGTAGGCTTTCCTAAAATTTCCCAAGTTCTTTCTATCATGATATTCACCTGTGTTTCCTCATCCAAAACAAAGTCAATGTTGAAGTCTCCTATTCTTGTTTCTATACACTCTTTTTCTTTGAAGATCTCTGATAAGTTGATATTATTGTGATCATTTAGGGTTTCTTTCATTTGTAGCAATACATTCTTTGATTCTTTTTGGGGTTCTGTCATGGTCTCAGTTTCTTGACCTTCCTCAGGGTTCTCTTGTCTCATATTCATTCTTTCAACCTTATAAATCATTCTAGGGCAAACCAAAACTTCATGATCCATAGCTTGACAACAAAAACAACTAGGTATTTTACCAGGGAATTCCTTAGCAAGATGTCCCAATCTTCTGCAATTATAACAAAGGGTTAATATTCTTTTTCTTTGAAATGATCCCCAACCTTTCCTATACTATGCACTAGGATCATAGTATCTAACCTACAAAAAAATCTTTCTAGGGTCCTCCGTCCATTTGTTAGTCCAAACATTCTTTCTATGCATAGGAATAACACATCTTTCATTATTTCTATCAGATCCACTCATATCAAACCTTCTTTCATCTAGATGTTCCCTACTTTTCAAGCTAGGACAAAATTTATCAAACATACCTAGATCCATACTTTTGAAACAAAAATTTCCACTTATCTTACCTTTTTCAATCAAAACTTTTCACTGTTCTTACCTTGAACAAAGAACAAAGTTTTAAGATCTTACCTCTTTTAATCAGATATGAATTTTCTTCTTAGCACAAAGCTTCACAAGTCAAGTGGACTACTACGCACTAAGGCAATAGATCTACGCACATAGTTTTCTTTTCTTAAGTTCCCAGCAATCACAGTTTAAGATCTCGACAACGGAACCATTTGTTGGCATAGGGGTAGACCTAGGGTTCAATGCTACAATAGGGCACCAACAAAACCCTAACTACCGTCCCTTTCAACAACACCTGTGAAGAAGATGAAGTCTCACCCGAGGTAGTGGCAGGGGTGGTTTCAGTACTTAGATGTCTGCAATCTTACCTAGGACACCGATCTATGATTACAACACCTTAACAAAGAACTTAACAGTTATAGTTCACAGTATTCACTTCGTAGAGAAAACCGTAATTACAGAGCAACGTAGTATTCAACTAGATCTAACATATAGACGCACTTAGAATAAGGGAACAAATCAGATCTAGCATTCATTCACATTACTAAGCACTAAGCTACCATATCAACTGCATCTAAACATACATTACTGCATTAATCATATGAACAATAAACAGTCCCAATGCACAAAGCAACCACAACACAACATATACGTGGTTCACCCCCATCCTAGGGCTGTGTCCACCAACTCTTCTTCTCTTTTATTATCTTCTATCAATCAGCTACATGCACAAAGCCTCAAAATCCTACTCCGCATAGGACAGGATATCCCCACACACTTCGCTAGATCCTCCTTCCCCGAGCTAGGTCACAACACAAAGCTTTTACACAATCTCTTATAGTCACTTGCACTTAGCTCTGCAAGTTATGAATAGAGAACGCACGAAGCATTTAAAATCTCTACTTAGCACTTAGCACGTTACCAAAAAACCCTTCTGCTTATTACATCACCTAGACTTCTATTTATAAATTACAAAAAGGGCCTAAACATGGGTAAACCCATGGGCCTACATCCCCATACCCGTTACATAAGCCCAAAACCCAAAAATCCCTAAAAAGGGGCCGAGATCCCGTGATCTCCGCTTCGACTTGCGCTTTGCCTTTGACAACTTGTCGAAGTTTGAAAAATAGGTCAAACATGACCAAGGATCCTCAAAACTTGGTCAAGGTCCAACACCTACCAAATTAGAGAAGTGAGTAATATCCAAACCGTTCGGAGGCCACCTCATCTTCTAGAATATCCCTTTCGAAAACTTTCGTGAAGTTTGAATTTTCCTTGGATTTTGACATCGTCCCACCCTAGGTATAGTGCAGCCTATGGAGATGTCGTAGTCCAGCTCTAGAGTAGGATGCGATGATCAGGGATCATTGCACCCCTTTCATTTTGCAGGGTGCAATGACCTTCCTTAATAGGTTTTTTAAGAAGAGAAATCCAATCACTTTCCTCATGGAAAAATACTCTTTTTGGGAACATAAACACATGTTTCCAATGGATCACTGGGGTGACCAAAATAATGTGTAACAGAATTCCCCCCAAAGTATGAAGCTGGAACTCATGACAACCAAAATACTTTGTATAATGTGTGTGTCGAACAAGGAGCACACTGATCGAGAACCTGCAAATAGTCAAGCATCAACATAATAATATACCATTGTCTGAGGTAGGCATTCCCATACTCAGATTACAAAATGTCAAGTGATTCATAGCCATGAGACATACAAAGTGGATCTATGTGTCAATAAAAATCATGAATACTCCATCACAACCTGGATCAGAATGATGAGATCCAGTGTCTTCATTTCTATTGTCCCTAAGTACGAATCTAACCATGTGATTACAGGTGATGAAGTCGAACATGGTATAAATCACTTGATTACTGACCAATGATGAGAACCATTAACAAGTGCGAGGGAAATCAGCATTGATGTCAATGACTCCCAAGGTACCCTAGTACAATCCAACGAATGTGAGTAGATGAGTTGAATTCGAACACTCAATGGAATATCCCAATTAGGGGTCAATGATGTGAACCCACTGTTGGAAGTGAAGAGACCTGCCATTGAGGCATGCAGGCTCTAAGGTACTAAATGATTTCTAGGTTTTGTTCCCGGATAATGAGTTGAAGTCGACAGGAAAAGACTCGTCACATGAGGGCCTTAATGTATCCCCCATCAATGACACAAAATAAGTAACATATTTGAAGTAGATCAAAGTATGAAGCGATTTGAAACCGACTTAGGGATGGCCGACATGGTAGAAAATTTATAACTGCATATGGCTGAATCAATAGAAGGCTTGTTTAGGTTAGAATTCTCTTGAACATATGAATGACATGAAAATGGTCTTGGCAGCATTGACTCAGGGAGGACCGAACATATGAATTTGTGGATGGTCAAACGAGAGACAAATGGATTTCCCAACCCGGATGCAATGATGAAGGGGGGTGTCATGTTCAAGAGAAACTATTACCGCCACTAACAAAAATACAGAGACACATTTCTTTCCCAATTTTTTGCCACCATTTCTGGCGAGTAGCTCTTTATTTTTATGCAAGCTTGAGGAGGATAACATATTCTTGTTGATGTAAGCTCATCCTTCGGACGAGTCCCTCAGATTATGTTTAATGAACCCTAAGAAGGAGTGGTTCGATCCCATATGGCTATTTTAATGTTTGTTTAATGAGTCCAAAGAGAGAAAACTTTGGGGTTTTTCATGTTTTAGTGTCTGAAAAACGCTTAAAGAGAAGTCCATTAGGTCCTTTTTTGTAAATTAATCTGACGAGACTAAGAAAATGATAACCTATCCCTCATTAAATGTTTTCTTCAAATACTTTTACAAGCGTGAAAAGAACAAAGTTTCTTGTCAATCTTTTTTTTTTTATGGAGTGTGAAAAGAGATTAAAGGATACTCCATAGGCTTCATTTTTCGTGTCACCTTTACGAGTTCAAAAAAATGACAAAAGACTACTCGATTACATTCTCATGGTTTCACGAGCGTGAGAAAGAATTAAGACTCTGCTCGGAGTTTTTATTGAAAAATCCTAAAAGGATCTGTACATGTGACAAATGTATAAAAGCAAACCAAAAAATAGATCCATGTTCCAACGTTTCACTCCTAGGATTTTTATCTGCAAAAATCTAACACTTGTAAAGTCGTTAGGACTTTTAGGGCTTAGACAAAGCATATAAAATAATATAAAATACAAATGAAAAAGTAAAAAATCAATAAAAATAGGTAAAAACCATATTTCACTATTTCATTTGTAACTTCATCCAAACATTGCTCCAAAACCCCTAATTACCTCGACTTTCAACTGTGGATTGTGAAGTGCTCGACTGATCATTAGATGAATCGTCTCCACATAAAAGGTAATCTTCATTTCCTTCATCTTTCCATGGATCAAAATTTGTTTTTCATTGGTTAGAAATAGACTTTTGGGTTGATTTTTTGGGGTACCCATGCGCAGAGGTCGTCCTAGGTGCCCTATATCGAGGCCTGCGACGATCTAGGATCTCCGTAGGTGGCCCTATAGCTAGCCTGCAACAATGCCACACTGTGAAAATGCATAGGCCTGCAATGTTCACAGCCCAGAAGGTTTTAATAATGAATTTACCAAGAAAAATTCTCCAGGGAAGGAAACTATGATGATAATATCTCTTTATGGTTCCATGGCAAGTCTTCCATGGTCAAAATGTTGGACAACTAAGAGGGGGGGGGTGAATCAATTGTTACCGTGCTTAAACAATTATGCTTCTTTTAAACTCTTTGCAGAAACACTGAATGATGATCACTTTAATGAAGGGAAATAAACAATGGCACATTCAGCATCAGTCACATATATGAGAGACACAGAGATAGATATTTCCCGAGGAAACCCATACAGGGTAAAAACCTCCTTTTCTTTATATGATAAGTAATAGTTACATTCTTTACATTATCATACATATGAGAACCAACTCATAATGAGGCTA
>JZKD02S1519325.1:0-10572 GCA_000966675.3 Picea glauca | reverse complement strand
GAAAAATCTTGAAATCTTTTTACTGAGAACGGAGGACGTTTGTATGTCTCTTCAATGCATATTTACGGAGGCTCACCACCCTTTTATAAAAAAACGCAGTGGCTCCATAGAAGGAATGCGATATGTTTGCTTAAACTTGCCATAATTACTCTGACATATTTATTTCCATTTCCAGTAATTACTCCGGTATGTTCGCTTGCTTTTACTTCCGGTATGTTTAGTTTCCGGATTTAGTTAAGAAATCAAATTCGAAATTACAAAACTGAACCTGAGAGATCACTCTAACGCAGCAAATTGTCTTACAGAGGATGGTTTCTGACCATGCTCAATAAATTCATACAACTTGATTGACGCTCTGCACTAATGACTAACTACAGAAAACGAAATTGGTATGTAATCCATATTATTTTCCACTTGCAGGTGGACAGAATTTCAAAAAACGGCGGGGAGTTGACAGAATTTAAAAAAAAATAGAAAAAAAAAAAAGTGGTTTGTTGACTAGATATGAATAGTTTTTTATGATATGTTTTAATTTGCATTTGTTTTAGGATAATAATTGTAAATATGGATAAGGTTACATCTAAATTTAAAGTTATGGAATATTGTGGATGGAAATTGAGATAATATTTTTAATTAATTTATTAATTTTTTGATTCATTCTATTTAACCACTAAGATATTAAACTTTTAGTTTGTAGCACATTAATTTTATAAGTTTAAGTTAAATATGATCAGACCCATTTAACTCCAACCCACTATCATGAATTTCTTAATACCTAACCCATTACCCCTTAAATTAATGACCTAAAATAATAACAATCACTACTTTACTAACTCCTTTATTATTGGTCCACTAACCAATACACTCTCTAACTATTAATCCACTAATTCACAATCCCCTAACTATTTATTACC
This sequence comes from Picea glauca, assembly GCA_000966675.3. Taxonomy (NCBI): domain Eukaryota; kingdom Viridiplantae; phylum Streptophyta; class Pinopsida; order Pinales; family Pinaceae; genus Picea; species Picea glauca. Next base: position 9,658 of record JZKD02S1519325.1, on the reverse strand, counting down.
AACCAACTAATGTTCCATACTCATTAAGTCCCTAACCACTATGATTGATATAGATTATGGTCCAATATAGTTATCCATAAATCCTTTAACCCATAAATCTTTTAATCTTTTAAACATAGTTCCACTAACTCCTTAAAAAGGTTGGTTCTAAGAATATTCATCATCAATTAATAATACTTATAAAATTAATCTTAATAACAAAATTTAATCTTAATACTTATTTTATTAATTTATATATCTATCTATCTATATATATATATAATTACAAACTATGACTATGATTCAATTTATTATAAAATTTTGTTTACACAATAATCTAGATATAATGTTTATCAATCATAAATATTAATAAAATAAATCAACATAACAATACATTTTAATTATATGTATAAAGAAATACAATTAATCAATAATATAGAAATTAGAAAAAAATACATTTACTCAATAATATAGAAATTAACATGAAAAACTTCGACCTGCTTTAAAAAAAACCCACTCTTTATTAAATGTTAGAGGCAATCAATATCCAGATAATCTTATTTCCTTACATCCATATAATCCCTTTGCACACTCAGAGTAGATCATCATTTCTCTTTACATAGGGAAGTATCTTCTACAAAGATATATATCTATATCGTGTTCTTATTGGTCCATGCCGAAGGCGTAGATGGACTATAGCGAGATAAATCGTTGACTTCATATTAATTTTCCCTTTGACTATAATTTTTTGCACAATCTCTATTGTTAGAACTAGAGAATAGAAAACATTAATTTTTATAAAATAAAAAAAAAAAAATTATTTGTCATCATCTCGTTGGAGAATAGATTCGAAGTGTTATTGCCAACTTCATTATTCCTAATGTTTTAAATGTTTAGATATCCAAAGTTTTGAGCATCGACGTTTTTTTTTAATTTTTTGATTTTTAATTTTTATTGAAATGTTTACATACCGAAAGTTTTGAGCATTGACACTCTTTTTGAGGTACTTGAATAGGCCTGGCAGCTTAAATGTTTACATAGCGTGAGGCCCTTAAACATGCTTGAAAACCTTAAATGTTTACTTAAATAGGCCTCTCAGAGTACATTTTTCCCTGCCGAAGGCATAGAGGGACTATAACGATCGATAAATTGTTGACTTCATATTAACTTGCCCTTTGACTATAAATTTTTCTCTATTGTTAGAATTAGAGACTAGAAAACATTATTTTTTATATAATAAAAAACAATTATTTGTCATCATCTCATTGGAGAATAGATTCAAAGTCTTATTGCCAGCTTCACTATTCTCAATGTTTTAAATGTTTAGATATCCAAAGTTTTGAGCATCGACGCTCTTTTTTAATTTTATTGAAATGTTTACATATAGAAAGTTTTGAGAATTGGCACTCTTTTTGAGGTACTTGAATAGGCCGGACAACTTAAATGTTTACATAGTGCGAGGCCCTTAAATAGGTATGACAACCTTAAATGTTTACTTAAATAGGCCTGTCAGAGTACATTTTTCCTCTAATTTTTGCATACAATCTTGCAGTGAATTTGGGCAATATTGTTGTCCACCGCCACTCGCATGGTCATCATATGTTTAATATTTCTTCTATGTTTGGAATGCAATTTAGTCATCATTAAATATTCATATATTCTTTACTGGTTCACTGGTTGTTGGTTGTTCACTGCTTCGTTGGTTCGTTGGTTGCCGCTTGTTTTTGTTTGGTTCAACTTTGCAAGGTTGAAGTCCTACACCTGTAGTTGGACCTGTTGGTGCTTGCTCATTGGTTTGTTTCTTTCTTATTGCTTTTGTTTGCTTCAACTTTGCAAGGTTGGAGCCCTGCACCCGCAGTTGGAGTTGTTTTTACACTTTGCAGGGTTCAAATCATGCACCCACAATTGTACCTGTGATTCTGCCGTTCATCATTGACGAGTAAGTTTCAAAACCATAGTTTCATTCGTATTCATTGTTTACTATAACTGTTTACAGTTTGCAAGTAAGAATGTTTAAGTATTTATGCATCATTCTTATCCTGTAGACTTTCCATAGAGGTTGGCATATCTTTTCCTCCCACTCTTAAATTTTCCTCCAATTTTTCCCCAAACTCTGCACCATGTGTATGCCAATGTCGTCTGCACAACTCCGTCTGTCATTTTTTCTAGCATTACAAATCCTGGTCCTTTACTGTGTGTGACAAAGTGGACCTGTGATTCTGTCGTTCATCATTGATGAGTAAGGTTCAATACCATAGTTTCAATCGTATTCATTGTTTACTGTAACTGTATACAGTTTGCAAGTAAGAATGTTTAAGTATTTATGCATCATTCTTATCCTGCATACTTTCCATAGAGGTTGGCATATCTTTTCCTCCCACTCTTAAATTTTCCTCCAATTTTTCCCCAAACTCTGCACCATGTGTATGCCAATTTCATCTGCACAACTCTGACTGTCATTTTTTCTAGCATTACAAATCCCGGTCCTTTACTGTGTGTGACAAAGTGGAAATATAACGCCTCAATTGAATAAGGAAATTCTTTAGCCTTCCCACCTTGCCCTCGATGATATTCCCAACTTTCCTAGGAATGAGTACCTACCTATCCCCTATAGGAATCGAACCCGTGTCTTTCACATGGAAAGACAGTGTCAAGCTTGTTGCCTTTGCAGAATGTTCCTGTAGAAGAAAACTGCAGGTAGGTGTAGAAGGGCTAAGTATGATATGACGATAACCAAGCTACAACAAAATTGCACACCATTGTCAAGCATTATCCATCTTTATCGGTGACATATTTCAGTAGGTTATAAAGAAAAAGTTCCAGGACCTTAAATGCAAATCCTGGGTAATTCCAGGACCTGTTGTTGCACTTTGCAGGGTTGAAATTCTGCACTCGCAATTGGACCTGTGATTATGTCGTTCATCATTGACGAGTAAGTTTCAATATCATAGTTTCATTCATATTCGTTCTTTATTGTTTACTATTTACAATTTGCAAGTAAGAATTTTTAGGTATTTATTCATCATTCCTATCCTGCAGAATTTCCATAGAGATTGGCATATCTTTTCCTCCTGCTCTTAAATTTTACTTCTATTTTTTTCCCCAAACTCTACACCATGTGTGTGCCAATGTCGTCTGCACAACTCTGGCTCTCATTTTTCCTAGCATTAAAAATCCTGATCCTTTGCCTTATGTGACAAAGTGGAAATCTAATGCCTCAATTGAGTAAGGAAATTCTTTAGCCTTCCCACCGTGCCCTCAATGATATTCCCACCTTGCCCGAGAATGAGTACCTACGTGCATTTGCAAAATGTTCTTGTAGAAGAAAATTGCAGGTAGGTGTAGAAGGGCTAAGTATGATACAAAGGTAACCAAGCTGCAACAAAATCGCACACCATTGTCAGGGATTATCCATCTTTATCGGTGACATATTTCAGTAATTTATAAAGAGAAAGTTCCAGGACCTGAAATGAAAATACTTGGTAAAGGATGAAGAGAAAACATAAAACAAACCGGGTCCAAACATCAATGATTATTTTTGAGTATCCTCCCACATGATAAATAGAACTCTTATAAGGGTTCAAACTTCCAATAGTTGCTGAGAAGACGAAAACAAGATTGTTAAACTACCAATTTTCTTTTTTCCAATGGGCTTGACACACAAAAAATTGTTAGGTCAGTGTTTTGTGATTTGCTAGCTAAATTTATTCTATATAGTTTATAAAATGGGCTTTATTGGGATGATTTTTTGTGATTTGCTAGCTAAATACTCAATATTTGTACTGAGCAAATTGATACTATTGTTTTATTTGCATTATCTCTTCTGTATGGTTGAGCACTAACTGCAGCTTTGTTTCTCTATTATATGCTATAGCAACTACGGAGCACTGGATTTGAGACAAACAAAGGTTGAAAGATACATAGAAAAGTTGGTATGCACTCCCAAACTTTTACTTATCTTTTTTGCTATTTTCATATTATCTAAACATAACTAAGAAACATATTGAAAATCACAACTTAAAATATGGATCAAGCAATAGATGTTGAATGCTATCAAATAGATGCACACTCCATTGTACATGAAAACATCAACCAGGTATTCCGTAACAATGCCCTTTTCAGATTTGATGCATTTTCATATACTGCAAGAGATTCCCTTTGCAACTTGTCCTGAAATTAGACATGCTAGTTGAAATATATGCCTACAACTATGATTCACATGATGTCCTGATGAATGGTGTAGATGAAATACTCAAATATTATACCAAAAAAGAAAAAATTGTTGTTCTTTGGATTAAGTTCCATGACCCGCATATTGGCCACCGACAAGCCAACAAGTTAGCTTATCTATATAATTCAAACACTTCGCATGAATGGACACCTAGATTGTGAATATCAAAACCAATATCAACATTGACAAAGATATTTCAACTGAAGATTCAAAAACAATTTCCAATTCAACTTGCATGTGCATGTACAATCCACAGATCACAAGGGATAACACTTGATAGTGTTGCCTTCGACCCTGCTGGAATACAAATACATGGACTTGTATACACAACTATGTCCCATGTCAGAAACATAGAGTCCTTGTATTTTCTAAGCACTCTTACAAAAGATAGCTTCAAAGTCAAACACAAAGTCGATACTGAGATGCAATGCCTTCGAACTAGTGCAAACTGACATCTGCAATATGATTACCAATCCATACAACAGACTCATCTGTATCAATTCTCTCACTTAACATGTGCAAATTAAATGCACATATGAATGATATACTCAATGACTATGACACAATGCAATATGATATTATGTGCTTGCAAGAAACATACATGACATTATGCATGCAAAACAAGCAATTTCCAAATCACAATTGCATATCAAGTTACATTACGCATGGAGTGATGATATTAGTGAAAAAACATATAACAATTTTGGGTCATATGCATTTCGAAGAAACAAATGTTGAGATAGTGCTAGCAAGAGTAATTTTCCGTGGATTTCAAATTGCAATATTGAATCTCTATGTCGCTCCGCATGCAACATTGACCAACATTATGAATGTTGCTTCAAATGCATTACACCATTTACATTTGAACGAAAGCATTATCATTCTAGGAGACTTCAATGTTGACATGCTACAAAATAGTGCCATAACAAAAGAATTGGAAAACTACATGTGCAATTACAATCTCCGCTTTCTTTTGGATATGATAAAGCATGCACAAAACACACTTATTGAACATGTATGGTCAAATGTGCCCATTTCACAATACACCCTCTTTATCTTAGACACATACTGGTCTGACCATGATACAATTTGTCTTGTTCTTGAATTGTGAGATATACATCAAGCATATTATAAAATCATATTTCCATGTCTCAAAGCATACTTGGATACTTTGTTGCACAAAACCAAATCATTCAGCTAGGATCATCCAACTTCTTAATATTTTATGGCTTGTAATAGATTTTGGCCAAAAANTGCCAGCTTCACTATTCTCAATGTTTTAAATGTTTAGATATCCAAAGTTTTGAGCATCGACGCTCTTTTTTAATTTTATTGAAATGTTTACATATAGAAAGTTTTGAGAATTGGCACTCTTTTTGAGGTACTTGAATAGGCCGGACAACTTAAATGTTTACATAGTGCGAGGCCCTTAAATAGGTATGACAACCTTAAATGTTTACTTAAATAGGCCTGTCAGAGTACATTTTTCCTCTAATTTTTGCATACAATCTTGCAGTGAATTTGGGCAATATTGTTGTCCACCGCCACTCGCATGGTCATCATATGTTTAATATTTCTTCTATGTTTGGAATGCAATTTAGTCATCATTAAATATTCATATATTCTTTACTGGTTCACTGGTTGTTGGTTGTTCACTGCTTCGTTGGTTCGTTGGTTGCCGCTTGTTTTTGTTTGGTTCAACTTTGCAAGGTTGAAGTCCTACACCTGTAGTTGGACCTGTTGGTGCTTGCTCATTGGTTTGTTTCTTTCTTATTGCTTTTGTTTGCTTCAACTTTGCAAGGTTGGAGCCCTGCACCCGCAGTTGGAGTTGTTTTTACACTTTGCAGGGTTCAAATCATGCACCCACAATTGTACCTGTGATTCTGCCGTTCATCATTGACGAGTAAGTTTCAAAACCATAGTTTCATTCGTATTCATTGTTTACTATAACTGTTTACAGTTTGCAAGTAAGAATGTTTAAGTATTTATGCATCATTCTTATCCTGTAGACTTTCCATAGAGGTTGGCATATCTTTTCCTCCCACTCTTAAATTTTCCTCCAATTTTTCCCCAAACTCTGCACCATGTGTATGCCAATGTCGTCTGCACAACTCCGTCTGTCATTTTTTCTAGCATTACAAATCCTGGTCCTTTACTGTGTGTGACAAAGTGGACCTGTGATTCTGTCGTTCATCATTGATGAGTAAGGTTCAATACCATAGTTTCAATCGTATTCATTGTTTACTGTAACTGTATACAGTTTGCAAGTAAGAATGTTTAAGTATTTATGCATCATTCTTATCCTGCATACTTTCCATAGAGGTTGGCATATCTTTTCCTCCCACTCTTAAATTTTCCTCCAATTTTTCCCCAAACTCTGCACCATGTGTATGCCAATTTCATCTGCACAACTCTGACTGTCATTTTTTCTAGCATTACAAATCCCGGTCCTTTACTGTGTGTGACAAAGTGGAAATATAACGCCTCAATTGAATAAGGAAATTCTTTAGCCTTCCCACCTTGCCCTCGATGATATTCCCAACTTTCCTAGGAATGAGTACCTACCTATCCCCTATAGGAATCGAACCCGTGTCTTTCACATGGAAAGACAGTGTCAAGCTTGTTGCCTTTGCAGAATGTTCCTGTAGAAGAAAACTGCAGGTAGGTGTAGAAGGGCTAAGTATGATATGACGATAACCAAGCTACAACAAAATTGCACACCATTGTCAAGCATTATCCATCTTTATCGGTGACATATTTCAGTAGGTTATAAAGAAAAAGTTCCAGGACCTTAAATGCAAATCCTGGGTAATTCCAGGACCTGTTGTTGCACTTTGCAGGGTTGAAATTCTGCACTCGCAATTGGACCTGTGATTATGTCGTTCATCATTGACGAGTAAGTTTCAATATCATAGTTTCATTCATATTCGTTCTTTATTGTTTACTATTTACAATTTGCAAGTAAGAATTTTTAGGTATTTATTCATCATTCCTATCCTGCAGAATTTCCATAGAGATTGGCATATCTTTTCCTCCTGCTCTTAAATTTTACTTCTATTTTTTTCCCCAAACTCTACACCATGTGTGTGCCAATGTCGTCTGCACAACTCTGGCTCTCATTTTTCCTAGCATTAAAAATCCTGATCCTTTGCCTTATGTGACAAAGTGGAAATCTAATGCCTCAATTGAGTAAGGAAATTCTTTAGCCTTCCCACCGTGCCCTCAATGATATTCCCACCTTGCCCGAGAATGAGTACCTACGTGCATTTGCAAAATGTTCTTGTAGAAGAAAATTGCAGGTAGGTGTAGAAGGGCTAAGTATGATACAAAGGTAACCAAGCTGCAACAAAATCGCACACCATTGTCAGGGATTATCCATCTTTATCGGTGACATATTTCAGTAATTTATAAAGAGAAAGTTCCAGGACCTGAAATGAAAATACTTGGTAAAGGATGAAGAGAAAACATAAAACAAACCGGGTCCAAACATCAATGATTATTTTTGAGTATCCTCCCACATGATAAATAGAACTCTTATAAGGGTTCAAACTTCCAATAGTTGCTGAGAAGACGAAAACAAGATTGTTAAACTACCAATTTTCTTTTTTCCAATGGGCTTGACACACAAAAAATTGTTAGGTCAGTGTTTTGTGATTTGCTAGCTAAATTTATTCTATATAGTTTATAAAATGGGCTTTATTGGGATGATTTTTTGTGATTTGCTAGCTAAATACTCAATATTTGTACTGAGCAAATTGATACTATTGTTTTATTTGCATTATCTCTTCTGTATGGTTGAGCACTAACTGCAGCTTTGTTTCTCTATTATATGCTATAGCAACTACGGAGCACTGGATTTGAGACAAACAAAGGTTGAAAGATACATAGAAAAGTTGGTATGCACTCCCAAACTTTTACTTATCTTTTTTGCTATTTTCATATTATCTAAACATAACTAAGAAACATATTGAAAATCACAACTTAAAATATGGATCAAGCAATAGATGTTGAATGCTATCAAATAGATGCACACTCCATTGTACATGAAAACATCAACCAGGTATTCCGTAACAATGCCCTTTTCAGATTTGATGCATTTTCATATACTGCAAGAGATTCCCTTTGCAACTTGTCCTGAAATTAGACATGCTAGTTGAAATATATGCCTACAACTATGATTCACATGATGTCCTGATGAATGGTGTAGATGAAATACTCAAATATTATACCAAAAAAGAAAAATTTGATGTTCTTTGGATTAAGTTCCATGACCCGCATATTGGCCACCGACAAGCCAACAAGTTAGCTTATCTATATAATTCAAACAATTCGCATGAATGGACACCTAGATTGTGAATATCAAAACCAATATCAACATTGACAAAGATATTTCAACTGAAGATTCGAAAACAGTTTCCAATTCAACTTGCATGTGCATGTACAATCCACAGATCACAAGGGATAACACTTGATAGTGTTGCCTTTGACCCTGCTGGAATACAAATACATGGACTTGTATACACAACTATGTCCCATGTCAGAAACATAGAGTCCTTGTATTTGCTAAGCACTCTTACAAAAGATAGCTTCAAAGTCAAACATAAAGTCGATACTGAGATGCAACGCCTTCGAACTAGTGCAAACTGACATCTGCAATATGATTACCAATCCATACAGCAGACTCATCTGTATCAATTCTCTCACTTAACACGTGCAAATTAAATGCACATATGAATTATATACTCAATGACTATGACACAATGCAATATGATATTATGTGCTTGCAAGAAACATACATGACATTATGCATGCAAAACAAGCAACTTCCAAATCACAATTGCATATCAAGTTACATTACGCATGGAGTGATGATATTAGTGAAAAAACATATAACAATTTTGGGTCATATGCATTTCGAAGAAACAAATGTTGAGATAGTGCTAGCAAGAGTAATTTTCCGTGGATTTCAAATTGCAATATTGAATCTCTATGTCGCTCCGCATGCAACATTGACCAACATTATGAATGTTGCTTCAAATGCATTACACCATTTACATTTGAACGAAAGCATTATCATTCTAGGAGACTTCAATGTTGACATGCTACAAAATAGTGCCATAACAAAAGAATTGGAAAACTACATGTGCAATTACAATCTCCGCTTTCTTTTGGATATGATAAAGCATGCACAAAACACACTTATTGAACATGTATGGTCAAATGTGCCCATTTCACAATACACCCTCTTTATCTTAGACACATACTGGTCTGACCATGATACAATTTGTCTTGTTCTTGAATTGTGAGATATACATCAAGCATATTATAAAATCATATTTCCATGTCTCAAAGCATACTTGGATACTTTGTTGCACAAAACCAAATCATTCAGCTAGGATCATCCAACTTCTTAATATTTTATGGCTTGTAATAGATTTTGGCCAAAAA
>JZKD02S1519314.1:0-10572 GCA_000966675.3 Picea glauca | reverse complement strand
TGGGCAATTTCATTTGAACTAAAAAGCAGGGTATTTCGCCACATCAGCCAACTCGACTTGGTCTCCATGGGAGAATGATCTTTTAGCCTTGGAAGGCTGTCTACACATCATCAACAGTCAACAGAGGAAAATCAGGGATTTGACCTCGTTTTCAGGAAATATCCCACTTGTCTTGCAACAGTTTTTAACTTGCTATCTTGAGTTGATTCGATCCATGTTTTTAGGATCAAACAACTGTTTTGTAATCTGATAAATATTAGAAAGGAACATGAACCAAGGGTTCGACCTTGGAGATTAGTTCAGACTATGTAACTCAGAACTTCTCATTTCCATATGAAGTAAAACAAGCTTCTTTTGCCATACCTGTTCAGATTCCACCTTCCTGTCTATTCTATATTTGCACTTGGATATTATTCATGTTGTTATGCTCGTCTAATGCTAGATAACTGTCATCTTATCGCTGCATTCATAAGTTTAACTCTGCAAATATTTTTATGATTTTTGTAATCGGCCATTCATATATGTCTATATGTGATTCTGCTGGTATAATAATTATTTCTTCATTCATCACTTATTTGCCAACTCCCTGAACATTTGTGGTTGAAAGCCTTGTCCATATTGATGTGTTTATGCATGATTTGAGTGAAAATTGATCCATTCATCCGACTTGTTCCAAATTCATACTTTATTTAGAAAATTACTTCAAAAAGAGTTAGTTACCAGGCATCTTCGACTTACAGCCTAGGAGAGTTTCCTGGAGTGATAACATAATCAATGCAGAGTCGCCAAGTCTCATCCTTCTTCTGCACTAGTACAATCAGGCTTCTGCAAGGGGAGGAGTTGGGTCTAATGTGCCCTTGTTGAACAAACTCTTGGATATGACACCTGATTTCACCATTCTCCATTAGTGAGCGCCAATAGAATGGCCCATTAGGTAAAGGTGCGTCGGGGGTCAGATCAATTGGATGCTTGACTTGGTAGTGGGTCGGTACCCCTGTAGGTGAGGTGAAGATGTCTCTGTATTCTTCCATGATCCCATCCACTTGCTTCTACTGCAAAGAGAGGCGTTGTGTATGGACCATGGATGTGGTGACGACCTTCTTCTTACTGTGTTCACGGATCACAAAGAAGATGAACTTCTCGGTCTATGAAATGACCTTAACTGCATTGCTTAGCAAAGATTAAATAAATATCAGTAGGCGATGCCAACTCTGGGCCTGTACAATTGTCTACCCAAAGTAATAATAACACTGAGGGGTCTAGACTCATACACAACATGACGTTTCCACAAATATGGTTGTCTTATAAGAACATCACAAACTTCAAGGGAAGCAATATCACATAGTACCTCATCTTTGAAAGGATTGATGTCATAGGGTAGACAACACTGTTGGCTCAAAGATAGATATATTCCCTAACGAATCCAAGCGATGGTGTAGGGATGTGGGTGCAGTCTCATTAGAAGGTCCATCCACTTGATGACCTCTACTGAAATTAGGTTTTTCTTACTATCGTTTTCGACAATGAAATGAATCAGAGTCTCCTTGACCCACATCTGCGACTGAAAGAGACGTTCCCCTTTCTCTGGTTCTTCTGGTTCACTTGGCCAGACTTTGGTGGTAGTGATCATGGCACTAGGTTTAGCATCGATAATCTGCTTCCCTCCTTCAATATTTGACTCGGAATCAGAATCGGCCTTTGAATCGGAAGCCTTCAGCTCGACCATGAGGGACTTCTTGGAGCGACATTCATCGGTGTTGTGCCAAGGAATTTTATGGTACTCACACCATTTTCTCATGTCCTTCTTTGTCTTCTCGTTGCCCTTCTTGTGTTGCGGCTTGGATGGATTGTACTGAGGGTGGCCATCTCAACTTGGTCCCTTGCTGTGTGGGTTGGGGTTCCCTTTGCCCTGCTTCAGCTGTAAGGGTTTTGCAGATCTAAACTCTCGTTGTTTTTGCTTAAATTTCTTCTCGATCTTGACAATGTATCTATAATTCATGCCCAATGAGGTGATGTCCAAGAAATCCATTTATGTTTGAATGTATCTATGCAAATAACCACGGTATTTGAGCACCAGATGACACTAAAAATATTTGATACCTAATTTGGTGTGTAAGGTATGGAAAATATTGGTGAAGTCTGGTATTGTCTGGTCCCTTTCTTGACGTAGGTTGGTCCATCTGGTGTACTGGTCCTCGTAGCTTCCAACAGGGTAGTATTGTTCTTTAATGGCATTCCAGAAGGAATCCCATGTAGGGGACACAACAAAAATTGCAGATTCCTCCACGACCCTTTTCCCAGAGTAAGTATCCCAACAGTCTTTAACATGGGGAACGACCTTGAGGAGTGAAAAATCCATCTTTTCCCTATCAGAAAAACTGTGGACCAAAAAATATTCTTCGAGCAGATTCAACCATTTATCTACAACATCCACATCTATCAGTCCTTCAAATGATGAAATATCAAAATTTACCTATACCTTGAAGGGGGTGTCATGGCCACTTGATGAAGATGCTTCTCCCGTGGGAAACTGTCGAAGGATCTGCGCGAAGTTGTCCATCATTTTGTTCCTTTGTCACATGAGGGCTTCCTTGAGAAAAATTTTAATAGGATCTCCTACTCCATCATATTTCTTTTCATCTCCCATAGGTTGTTGTCGAGCTCAGTGTGACCAATATGGTAATCTCTCGATTGATTCGAGTCCCAACTTCTTGTACCCAGACCTTGTCGGGGACATGCACAAAGAAAAATAAATGAAGAGAAAACCAATCTGATACCACTGATCCAAATTTAGGAGCGGAACGAACTGATTAATAGACTGAATACAATAAACATGAAGATAGGAAGAATAACACAAATATCCAGTGAACAATATCTTCTATTAAATAATGAAATAGGATGAAACTGTAAAACTGCAGAACTGAAACTTGCTTGAATGGTGGTAGCTATCTCTAAGAAGAGATGTGTCTGCTATGCGCATCAGTCTGAGAAGAATGGATTAAAATGAGGCTCCAGAGGCCCTTTTCATATTACTCATGAATTCCAAAACCATAGACATCCAAAAGCCTAACCCTAGAAGGTGAAATGCCAAAAGTCATGTGGGCCCTATGGGTAAGTTGGTGTAATTTGGTACCTCAACTTCCTAGGGTCATAACTTTTGCATACGACCTCTATTTTAGGCGCGTGGTAGCCTGTTTGAAAGGTCTTTCAAAGAGCTACACATTTCTCCATCAAAATCTAACTCCATCTATAGTTTAACTATGGTGATCCAAAAAAAAAATGTTTAGGGCCCCAAAATATCCCTAAAAGTACAGCAAGATGTGCTGACATGAAAACATGCAAAATAAGCTAGTTGGATTAGGTGAGAGGCTACTTGTATCCACCTAGAGAATGTGTGGGGATTCGGACATCCCCAAAAGTGTAGAAATCACAATTATAAAGCAGTACAGAAGGACATGTTGAACAAAAACGGAGATGAGGATCAACTCTATTGTTAACTGTCCATAATGTTGACCCATTTATCACTATACTATCATGAAGTCTTCACTACTACAACTGATTGTACTTCTGCTAACTGACTGCTATGGATTTGTCTACTCAAACTTTGCAAGTTTCTCAAAGGATGGTTCTTCGATTTATCATAGTTATCGCATAGACTCCCTCTATCTAATATTCATGTTACATGGGAGTCTCTAAGATGGATGGATCAGAACAATTCATGTTCTGATGTGTATTCATCATCATCTTCATTGGTAGATTCATCATCTCTCTGAGCTCTGACTTCTTTCTTTCTGTCTGTGGATTCATCTTTCACTACAATGTCTGAAAGTATAATATCTTGAACCTGTTCCTTATTTACCTGTCCTTCTTTTCTTTCAGTTATTTTCCAAACCTTTCTGTATCTGACATCTTTCTTTTTCTCTGTAGAATTTTCTTCATCTCGTTTTATTGCCAATCTTGTGATCTCTAGGACTTGTTCTTTGTTCACTTGTTCTTCATGTTTTCTTATCCATACTTTCTTATATCTGATATCAATGTTCTCTTTCATGGAAGTATCGAACATGCTTCTACAATCACTATCTATGTGTCCATAGTTATGACATTTGTAACATTCAATGTTACATGGGACCACATAGGCATTTCTTGCTTGAACATTTTTATAATCCCTACAATCTTCAACCTTATTTCCAAAACTAGTGCAATAAAAACAATGACCATAAAATAAATTTGCATACCTGGGAGTGAATGATCTTCTTTGTGGTCTAGTCCTTTTGAAATTCTGCCTTGACTGATCATGATCATGATTGGAGATTCTTTTTGGCTTGAACATGGATGGTCTTCTTGAAGATGTATCTTCAATAGTTTTCTTAAATTCTGGTTGACCAGGATTCCTTCCTTTGAGTACTTTTGCATAAATCTTTCTATTTTCTTCATTCTTCTTTTCTAGCAACCTAGAGTGCTTCTCTTCATTCTCTACAACTGATGTGGATGTTTCTGTCTCTTCAAAATTCTTGTTGAGCTTGATGATTTTACTTCTCTATGTGACAACTTCTTATTCAAGCTTCTCAACCTCCTCTTCTTTCTTCATTGTCTGAGACTTCATAGATTTTTCTATTATTTTCGCTTCTTCAAGCTAATTTTTTCATGTGATTATTTCTTCTTCAAGTCCTTTCTCTTCTTGACCAAACTCTACCTCAAGCTAGTTTAGATCGTTAGTTCTTTCCTTAGGATGATTTGTCAATATCTTCTCTCTCATTTCCGCTTCTTCCTTATGTGCGGCTATGTTGGCTTCCAAATAATTCTTTTGATATTCAAGATTTTCTTTGATCTTTCTGGCTTCTTCTAGTTGAGTTCTTAAGTTCTCGATGACATGTTGGGATTCTTCAAAAATGTGAACACTTTCCTTTTGTTTCATCAATTATTTATTGAGTGACTTGTTTTTCTTCTCTTAGTTCATCTAAATCACTAATCAATTCTGCTTCATAATTGTCTTCCTTTTCAATTAGTTTTCCTATCTCATTTCCTTCATGGCATTCTATTTCAAGATGTCCACATTTTTCACAATTAAAGCAAAACAACGTACCTCTGGTGATTATGTACTCTTCATCTTATGAATCTGTTTGACATGGTGAACATAATTCTTCTTCATCTGTATCTGCATCTTCTTTGGTATTTTCTAAATCTGTGATGGGTGAAGAATATATGTCATGTAACTTATCCCAAAGTTCTTTAGTTGATGAACATTTACCAACCTTTTCTCTTACCGGATTAGGTAATCCTTCGCAGATGAAATCCATTGCTATTTTTTTACTCTTCTTCAATTACTTCTTGGATGCAGTCTTTGCCCTTTTTGAACTATCATATCCTATAACAACTGATAGCCAAATGTAATGTCCTTAAGCTTGTAAAAATGATTTCGTCCTTCTACTCCACATCTCATACTTTAAACCATTATGATTGTTGGCATGTTTATAGGCAGAGTGTGCTTGTGATTGATGGCAAGATCAAAGTGTGCATCGATGGAGAAACAGGAACAACGTAAGCTCAGGTCAGGAAAGCAAAGAAGAACAACAACAGTGATGACAAACAAGAATAGTGAAGAAGAGACCAGCAGGAGAAGGTTCGGAGGCCGAAACCTTTGAATACTTAAAAGAACCTTCTAAGTCGGAAGAAATTGTAAGCTCAGGAGAAGGAGTGACATCGGTCGTCGGATCAGTGTCCAGACAGGAGGAGCGCGCAANGAGCGCCAATAGAATGGCCCATTAGGTAAAGGTGCGTCGGGGGTCAGATCAATTGGATGCTTGACTTGGTAGTGGGTCGGTACCCCTGTAGGTGAGGTGAAGATGTCTCTGTATTCTTCCATGATCCCATCCACTTGCTTCTACTGCAAAGAGAGGCGTTGTGTATGGACCATGGATGTGGTGACGACCTTCTTCTTACTGTGTTCACGGATCACAAAGAAGATGAACTTCTCGGTCTATGAAATGACCTTAACTGCATTGCTTAGCAAAGATTAAATAAATATCAGTAGGCGATGCCAACTCTGGGCCTGTACAATTGTCTACCCAAAGTAATAATAACACTGAGGGGTCTAGACTCATACACAACATGACGTTTCCACAAATATGGTTGTCTTATAAGAACATCACAAACTTCAAGGGAAGCAATATCACATAGTACCTCATCTTTGAAAGGATTGATGTCATAGGGTAGACAACACTGTTGGCTCAAAGATAGATATATTCCCTAACGAATCCAAGCGATGGTGTAGGGATGTGGGTGCAGTCTCATTAGAAGGTCCATCCACTTGATGACCTCTACTGAAATTAGGTTTTTCTTACTATCGTTTTCGACAATGAAATGAATCAGAGTCTCCTTGACCCACATCTGCGACTGAAAGAGACGTTCCCCTTTCTCTGGTTCTTCTGGTTCACTTGGCCAGACTTTGGTGGTAGTGATCATGGCACTAGGTTTAGCATCGATAATCTGCTTCCCTCCTTCAATATTTGACTCGGAATCAGAATCGGCCTTTGAATCGGAAGCCTTCAGCTCGACCATGAGGGACTTCTTGGAGCGACATTCATCGGTGTTGTGCCAAGGAATTTTATGGTACTCACACCATTTTCTCATGTCCTTCTTTGTCTTCTCGTTGCCCTTCTTGTGTTGCGGCTTGGATGGATTGTACTGAGGGTGGCCATCTCAACTTGGTCCCTTGCTGTGTGGGTTGGGGTTCCCTTTGCCCTGCTTCAGCTGTAAGGGTTTTGCAGATCTAAACTCTCGTTGTTTTTGCTTAAATTTCTTCTCGATCTTGACAATGTATCTATAATTCATGCCCAATGAGGTGATGTCCAAGAAATCCATTTATGTTTGAATGTATCTATGCAAATAACCACGGTATTTGAGCACCAGATGACACTAAAAATATTTGATACCTAATTTGGTGTGTAAGGTATGGAAAATATTGGTGAAGTCTGGTATTGTCTGGTCCCTTTCTTGACGTAGGTTGGTCCATCTGGTGTACTGGTCCTCGTAGCTTCCAACAGGGTAGTATTGTTCTTTAATGGCATTCCAGAAGGAATCCCATGTAGGGGACACAACAAAAATTGCAGATTCCTCCACGACCCTTTTCCCAGAGTAAGTATCCCAACAGTCTTTAACATGGGGAACGACCTTGAGGAGTGAAAAATCCATCTTTTCCCTATCAGAAAAACTGTGGACCAAAAAATATTCTTCGAGCAGATTCAACCATTTATCTACAACATCCACATCTATCAGTCCTTCAAATGATGAAATATCAAAATTTACCTATACCTTGAAGGGGGTGTCATGGCCACTTGATGAAGATGCTTCTCCCGTGGGAAACTGTCGAAGGATCTGCGCGAAGTTGTCCATCATTTTGTTCCTTTGTCACATGAGGGCTTCCTTGAGAAAAATTTTAATAGGATCTCCTACTCCATCATATTTCTTTTCATCTCCCATAGGTTGTTGTCGAGCTCAGTGTGACCAATATGGTAATCTCTCGATTGATTCGAGTCCCAACTTCTTGTACCCAGACCTTGTCGGGGACATGCACAAAGAAAAATAAATGAAGAGAAAACCAATCTGATACCACTGATCCAAATTTAGGAGCGGAACGAACTGATTAATAGACTGAATACAATAAACATGAAGATAGGAAGAATAACACAAATATCCAGTGAACAATATCTTCTATTAAATAATGAAATAGGATGAAACTGTAAAACTGCAGAACTGAAACTTGCTTGAATGGTGGTAGCTATCTCTAAGAAGAGATGTGTCTGCTATGCGCATCAGTCTGAGAAGAATGGATTAAAATGAGGCTCCAGAGGCCCTTTTCATATTACTCATGAATTCCAAAACCATAGACATCCAAAAGCCTAACCCTAGAAGGTGAAATGCCAAAAGTCATGTGGGCCCTATGGGTAAGTTGGTGTAATTTGGTACCTCAACTTCCTAGGGTCATAACTTTTGCATACGACCTCTATTTTAGGCGCGTGGTAGCCTGTTTGAAAGGTCTTTCAAAGAGCTACACATTTCTCCATCAAAATCTAACTCCATCTATAGTTTAACTATGGTGATCCAAAAAAAAAATGTTTAGGGCCCCAAAATATCCCTAAAAGTACAGCAAGATGTGCTGACATGAAAACATGCAAAATAAGCTAGTTGGATTAGGTGAGAGGCTACTTGTATCCACCTAGAGAATGTGTGGGGATTCGGACATCCCCAAAAGTGTAGAAATCACAATTATAAAGCAGTACAGAAGGACATGTTGAACAAAAACGGAGATGAGGATCAACTCTATTGTTAACTGTCCATAATGTTGACCCATTTATCACTATACTATCATGAAGTCTTCACTACTACAACTGATTGTACTTCTGCTAACTGACTGCTATGGATTTGTCTACTCAAACTTTGCAAGTTTCTCAAAGGATGGTTCTTCGATTTATCATAGTTATCGCATAGACTCCCTCTATCTAATATTCATGTTACATGGGAGTCTCTAAGATGGATGGATCAGAACAATTCATGTTCTGATGTGTATTCATCATCATCTTCATTGGTAGATTCATCATCTCTCTGAGCTCTGACTTCTTTCTTTCTGTCTGTGGATTCATCTTTCACTACAATGTCTGAAAGTATAATATCTTGAACCTGTTCCTTATTTACCTGTCCTTCTTTTCTTTCAGTTATTTTCCAAACCTTTCTGTATCTGACATCTTTCTTTTTCTCTGTAGAATTTTCTTCATCTCGTTTTATTGCCAATCTTGTGATCTCTAGGACTTGTTCTTTGTTCACTTGTTCTTCATGTTTTCTTATCCATACTTTCTTATATCTGATATCAATGTTCTCTTTCATGGAAGTATCGAACATGCTTCTACAATCACTATCTATGTGTCCATAGTTATGACATTTGTAACATTCAATGTTACATGGGACCACATAGGCATTTCTTGCTTGAACATTTTTATAATCCCTACAATCTTCAACCTTATTTCCAAAACTAGTGCAATAAAAACAATGACCATAAAATAAATTTGCATACCTGGGAGTGAATGATCTTCTTTGTGGTCTAGTCCTTTTGAAATTCTGCCTTGACTGATCATGATCATGATTGGAGATTCTTTTTGGCTTGAACATGGATGGTCTTCTTGAAGATGTATCTTCAATAGTTTTCTTAAATTCTGGTTGACCAGGATTCCTTCCTTTGAGTACTTTTGCATAAATCTTTCTATTTTCTTCATTCTTCTTTTCTAGCAACCTAGAGTGCTTCTCTTCATTCTCTACAACTGATGTGGATGTTTCTGTCTCTTCAAAATTCTTGTTGAGCTTGATGATTTTACTTCTCAATGTGACAACTTCTTATTCAAGCTTCTCAACCTCCTCTTCTTTCTTCATTGTCTGAGACTTCATAGATTTTTCTATTATTTTCGCTTCTTCAAGATAATTTTTTCATGTGATTATTTCTTCTTCAAGTCCTTTCTCTTCTTGACCAAACTCTACCTCAAGCTAGTTTAGATCGTTAGTTCTTTCCTTAAGATGATTTGTCAATATCTTCTCTCTCATTTCTGCTTCTTCCTTATGTGCGGCTATGTTGGCTTCCAAATAATTCTTTTGATATTCAAGTTTTTCTTTGATATTTCTGGCTTCTTCTAGTTGAGTTCTTAAGTTCTCGATGACATGTTGGGCTTCTTCAAAAATGTGAACACTTTCCTTTTGTTTCATCAATTATTTATTGAGTGACTTGTTTTTCTTCTCTTAGTTCATCTAAATCACTAATCAATTTTGCTTCATAATTGTCTTCCTTTTCAATTAGTTTTCCTATCTCATTTCCTTCATGGCATTCTATTTCAAGATGTCCACATTTTTCACAATTAAAGCAAAACAACATACCTCTGGTGATTATGTACTCTTCATCTTATGAATCTGTTTGACATGGTGAACATAATTCTTCTTCATCTGTATCTGCATCTTCTTTGGTATTTTCTAAATCTGTGATGGGTGAAGAATATATGTCATGTAACTTATCCCAAAGTTCTTTAGTTGATGAACATTTACCAACCTTTTCTCTTACCGGATTAGGTAATCCTTCGCAGATGAAATCCATTGCTATTTTTTTACTCTTCTTCAATTACTTCTTGGATGCAGTCTTTGCCCTTTTTGAACTATCATATCCTATAACAACTGATAGCCAAATGTAATGTCCTTAAGCTTGTAAAAATGATTTCGTCCTTCTACTCCACATCTCATACTTTAAACCATTATGATTGTTGGCATGTTTATAGGCAGAGTGTGCTTGTGATTGATGGCAAGATCAAAGTGTGCATCGATGGAGAAACAGGAACAACGTAAGCTCAGGTCAGGAAAGCAAAGAAGAACAACAACAGTGATGACAAACAAGAATAGTGAAGAAGAGACCAGCAGGAGAAGGTTCGGAGGCCGAAACCTTTGAATACTTAAAAGAACCTTCTAAGTCGGAAGAAATTGTAAGCTCAGGAGAAGGAGTGACATCGGTCGTCGGATCAGTGTCCAGACAGGAGGAGCGCGCAA
>JZKD02S1519303.1:0-10572 GCA_000966675.3 Picea glauca | reverse complement strand
TTCATAGTGTCCTTTGTGTGTCTGGAAAGCAGTCATGGATACATATTCTAGTCTGACTCTAATCTGATAGTACCGAGATCTTAAATCAAGTTTTGAAAAATATCTTGCTCAGTGAAGTTCATCCAACATTTCATCAATAAACAGGATGGGAAATTTATTTTTAATTGTTATTTTGTTTAGTCCTCGATAATCTATGCATAATCTGGAAGATCCATCTTTCTTTCGAACTAACAGTACTGGAGCTGCATATGGAATTCTGCTTTTCATGATGACACCGCATTTTAATAGGTTTTGGACTAATATTTCTATCTCTGTTTTGTGGTGATGAGGGTATCTGTATGGTCTAACCTTGACTGGGCTTGATCTTGGTTTAACTTCAATTTTATGTTCAATTCTTCTTTGAGGCAATAACTCCATGGGAAGGTCTTGAAATACCTTCTTATGTTTTTGAATTAGATCTTGGACGTCTGATGTTCTGGAGTCATCCTGCTCATATTCTTTTATTTCTATGTTGTGGCATTGGATGAAGTATGTGGTTGCTCCTTTTTGGATCATTTTTTTCATTTGTTCTGACAACACGACCTCTGTTTGTGGAGGTTGAAAACCATTTAATTTATAACTTTTCCCTTGCCACTTGAATTGGATGAAATGTTCTTGGTGATTGACTGAGTATGTGCCCAAGGTTTGTAACCATTGGACTCCTAAAACCACATCTACTCCTCCCAGAGGGACGGTGTAAAGTTCTGATTCCAAATTGAAATCTTGGATTTGGAGTTTCAGCTTATGGCATTTTCCGACATTTCCAATTTTTTTGTCGTCTGCAACCATTACTTCCATATCTGGAACTGGATATACAAATAATTTGAGTTTCCTTGCAATATTGATATCGAGGAAATTGTGAGTACTTCCAATGTCGATTAGTATGGTGACATTATCATTTTTAATATGTCCTTTTAATTTGAGACTTTGTGGTTGGGTAATGCATGTGATGACTGTGAGTGATATTCTTGGTGTGTCGTCTTCTATGAGTTCTGAAGTGTCATTTTGGAAATTTTCCATTTCTTCATTTATTGATTCTGTCGAGTCTGATTCATCGTCTTTCTCTGCTTCACAAGTGTACAATTTTTTTGAGTGATCTTCAATCTGGCATCTATGTCTAGGGTCCCATTTCTCTCCACATCGTTTACATTTTCCTTCTTTTATCCCTTGGGACTCTAAACTTCTTCTTCTATCTTCACGTAGATTGGGTGGTATGTATTTTTCATTTCCTGTGGTTTGAGGTACACTCCTTCTTGAGTAAACCTTGTTGAATCTTGACAGGCCTTCTAGTTTTTCTTTTGTGGATTTTGCCTTGCGTATTGTTATTTCTACTGTAGTAACCTCATGTAATATGAGACCACCTATGTAAGACTGGAGTAATTGATCATCAAACAATCCAAATACTCAGGTGGTGAGAGCTTCCCATTGATGCATAAATTCATCTATGTTACCTTTTTGTTGTAATCTGGTGAGTTTTGAAAACAATTCTTTTTTCGAGATGCCCTAGAATCTTTAAAAAAAATATTTTTGAAAGAATTCCAATTATATGACTGCATTCTTCCTTTCCACCATAGATACCAATTGTATGCAGTGCCTTCGAGGTACATCGATGCATATTTGACATTTTCTTCACCGATTGTAATATTATATATATGGAAATATTCTTCAATTTTGTTAAACCAAGCCACACATTGGTTATCGTCTCCATTGTATTTTGATAGTTCAATTTTGGCTTTGGGAGAATAAATTATTAAGGGTTGATGTTGCGATATAGGTTGGGAATTTGAATTGTAGGGAGGTGGCGGCAGTGGTGGTGGTGGGGGTGATGTGTTAGATGTGCTTGAGTCACTTGTTTCTAGTTGGGTGGCTTGTTGGTGACCTTGGCCTTTTATTGCATTTAAAATCTCATTAAGATTTTCTTCCTGATGTTGTGTCATCATAACCAGACTTTGTTGCAAATCTTCATTTATTTCTCGTTTAAAGTTTCCCAAACCTCGTTGTAGGTTAACCCCGAGTTCTTGAAAAATATTGTTTTTAAGATCTTGTTTTAGATTATCCACGTCTTTTTGTAATTTGATTATGACTTTTGTTGAAATTTTTTCTTTAAGATTATGGGTCAACTCTTTTTTGAGTGCGTCATTATTGAGCCTCATTTCTTCTAGTAACTCATCATGAGTTTTTTGTATTGACTTTTCGAGTGATTTTCTAATGCTTTTACACTCCTGGTCTATTTTTTCCACTTGGGTTTTTAATTCTGACATCCTTCTAGTGTTTGGGGCTGAGTATTTTTCTGTAATTTTGAACTTTCTTGGATTATCCCCTTTTTAATTATTTGAAAATAATTGTATATAATTTACAGTGGGAGGATGTGGGGTGGAAGGGTGTATGGTGGGTAAATGATGAAATGAATATAGGGTATGGGTTTTTATGGTTTGGACAACAAATTTCGTGGAGGATGTCAGAGGGATCTGCGGGGTGAGGATGGAGAATGAATGAATGAGGGTGGAGAGCTGAGGAAGTCATGGAGAAGGAAGTTGATTGGGTGTTGGAAGTTGAAGGGAGGGGAGGGAACGACCGAATGGAGTGCGTAAGGGAGAAATCAAGGGAGTATGAAGGGAGGGAAGGTTGGAAGGTTGCGCATGGATGAATAGAAAGGACGAGAGCATGGGGCAATAGAGAGAGGGGAGTGTGTGGGAGTGGAGGGGTCGCGAGGGGGTGGGGGGAGGGTTACGGGAGGGTGCGGGGGAGTGGAGGAGGGTTACGGGAGGGAGTGGGGAGGGTTTGCGGAGTCAGAGGCTGTGAGGTGAGGGTAACGACGTGGGCGTGGTGATGGAGGGAAGCACGGGGCAGTTGAGAGAGGGGGTTGCGGGGTGGAGTGCGTGGGAGAGGGGGTTGCACGACGATGAAGAGAAGAAGGGAGTGTGGGAGTGATGCGTGAAGGAGGGGGTGCATGGGAAATTTGGAAGAGTAGGTGCAGGTCGTGAATGGGCGAAGTGGAGGGAATTGACTATGATACGGAGGAGCGACCAACTCTTATACCAATGTGAAAGACACAAAGAATTCGTAATGAACAACTTACTCAGAATCCATATATAATAATAATAATAATAATAATAATAATAATTGATAATAAATGATGATGATATTACAAAGATAGGGCCTACCTATATATATGTCCTTTATGGTTTTATGAATAGTCATGACTTTTACTCATGACCTTTTATTACATGAATGTTTAATTTTACTTTTACTTATTATTTTAATGTCTTTATATTATATTATTTATTTATTGTGACACATATCCTAAAAAACGTTGTACTATTAAGAATGCATATCAACCATATCATTACATTTAATTATATCAATATAAAAATTAGAATTTCATATCCCATTAAAAGTTCAATTGGTCATTTAACATTTTTCAGGATTTCACAATTGGAATTTTTTTTTTTTAATTGGAAATACTTAAAGAAGATGAAACATTTTTAAATATACGTAGCGACATATAAATATGTTCAAATAAAAATCATTCCATGCAATCACAAATAATTTGAAAGACAAACACATTGTGCATCAAACTGACTGTTAACCAACTAAAATTGTTCAAAGATTTGTTATAATTAACTTAACATTTCCTCTATCAGAAGACGAATAAAAATAAATATAATTAGTGAAATAAAGAATATAACAAAAAGATACAACAAAAATATTAAAGATGAAATAAAACATGTACATATCACTCTATGTTGTGGTCACCCTCATTATCTTCCTCACTTGGCATGAGAACATTGTTTTTCTCAAAAACATGTTTTGATCTAAGGTCGTGTCTTAATACAAACCACCAATCCCTATCCAACACATTTGGGTAAAAAAACACTTGGTTGTAGTGTTTTGGGAAAACATAAGGCTCCTTAGCTTCATCCCACATCTTTTTAGAGTTGATACATATCATCCCATTATCACAATCTTCCTTTACGTTATTCCGATCAAAGGTGTCCCACCACTTGCACCTAAAAATAACACATTGGAAAGAAGAGAAGTCCACTCGAATGATCTCTTGTATCTTTCTGACGTAACCTAACTTCCCATTTATGGTGTTTTTTATCATGGTGGCTAGCACGACTAGATTGGTCGAACTCGACTTCCATAGTATTGTGTCATGTGTCCATCATCTGAATCCTCCATGTGAAAATGGTGTCCATATGCCCACATAGATGGGAACAAATGCACCTATAAAAGAATGAACAAATCACAGTGTCAATATGTGTCTAATAACTCGACCATTCAAATATAAAATAATATAGATGTACTTACAATTCAAATGTGCATTACGAAGTTAAAAACTATGTACACAAAAATATTATTAACGAGTTGTTGCAACTAATCCCTATGTTTAGTGCATCCTCTTCTTCACTCTGGTAATGACCGGATGCACCATATTTGTCTTTGACTTGGTAAAAAACCCAACTGTTGAGGCATATCATTGACATATTTTCTTTTAAATGATAAGGATAAAGCATGTTTCTACCATTCAACTGTCTGAATTCTTTCTTGTCACTTTCCCATTTCCTCTTCTTTTGTTCGTACAATGCGACCCGCGACCGTGTTGCCTCCAAATTGTAAAGAATGAATTTATTGATGGCATCAATTTCTGAATTCACTGATGTATTCATGAAATCAAACCAACATATAGTACATATGAGATCATGAAAATATACATTATGAAGTTCAGTGTGAATAGTTACTATGTAGAAATTTGACAAACGATAAGTCAGTTATTATTTATCAAGCACCTTTTTCCATTCATTTGGAGAAGCTCTCCTTCTCTTTTTTCTTCATCCCTTTCTTCGTCCCAAATCACTGCACCTGGTGTGTTTTCGATCTGCTTGATGTACTCATTGGCATAATAGAAAGACTCATATGATATGTACCCCTATCCCACAGACCCATCAAGTTTTTCCCTTTGACGAAGAAATCCTTTCAATTTCTTCATGTACCTCTCTAAAAAAACATCCAATGATAGGAGACCACCCCAAATAATTCAACCTCATATACTAGGTGAATTAGAAGATGAACCCACAAGTCCATGAAACTCGACAGTAGTTCCTTCTCAAACATACAAACAATCTCAACTATCTCTTGACGCCACCGTGGAATGCTAGCCATATGAATCTCCTTTGATGTTATCCAACGTACAAATGCAGATAATTTAGATATGGCATGCCTTAGGTCATGGGGGAATTCATGGTTCACACACCCATGCACGAGTAGAGGATAATGACACTACAAAGTAAACACATAAAAAAATAATTATGTTTTATCCCATTGCATAGAAATAAAAATTACAAATAATAAAATGATATTTTTGACATACGTCGTACCTTTAGAAGGTTCAAATGGTCATGTGATTTCAACCCCGACAAATGGTCTTGACGCACAGTGAAGCAACGTCGTAGGGAAGACCCATATAAAGAAGGTGCCTTCACACCCAATATAACTTCCTTTGCCAACGAAAGATCTTCTTTCTTTAAAATCCATGGGACATCACCTTCTTTGTAAGACCAGGAGGGACCAACCTCTCCTCTACTTTCTGGTCTTGGCCAATGTTTCTTTTTAGTTTTTGAAGAAATAAGATCTCCCCTCACAACCAATGTGTCACTTTATTTCGATGATATGTGCCTCCATAAAGAAGATGAAACATTTTTAAATATATGCATGGGATCTAGTAAGTGGGCAATCTTAAGATGCTCTCAATAGGGGAGGTCACAAAATATAGATTTCCTTTTCATCCCAATGGGAAATTTATCAACAAAGGTGTCGAATAATTTTGGATCATCGACCATAGGCGTCAAAGAATTCTGGATCATCGAACATAGGCATTGAAGAATTCTGGATCATTGAACACAGGCATTGAAGAATTCTGGATCATTGAACATAGGCTCCCCATTTGAATCAAACATTTTTGTAATCTCCTTCTCCTTCTCTCTCTCATATGCTCTAAGCCATTCTGCTAGTGTAATTATTGTAGGCCTTTGGGTTCTCTTTGGTTTACCATTGAAAGTGGAAGTTGATCTTCTATAAGGGTGTTCTTTTGGGAGGAATACCCTCGAGCAGTTGTACACTTGCTTCCGTAGGTGGTTGGACCACCTAGCCTTTAGAGAAGGTCACAACATTTACATCCATGATAGCCTTTAGTTACAAGACCTANGAAGTCCACTCGAATGATCTCTTGTATCTTTCTGACGTAACCTAACTTCCCATGTATGGTGTTTTTCTCACGGTGGCTAGCACGACTAGATTGGTCAAACTCGACTTCCACAGTATTGTGTCATGTGTCCATCATCTGAATCCCATGTGTCCATCATCTGAATCCTCCATGCGAAAATGGTGTCCATATGCCCACATAGATGGGAACAAATGCACCTATAAAAGAATGAACAAATCACAGTGTCAGTATGTGTCTAATAACCCGACCGTTCAAATATAAAATAATATAGATGTACTTACAATTCAAATGTGCATTACGAAGTTAAAAACTATGTACACAAAAAGATTATTAACGAGTTGTTGCAACTAATCCTTATGTTTAGTGGATCCTCTTCTTCACTCGGGTAATGAACGGATGCACCATATTTCTCTCTGACTTGGTCAACAACCCAACTGTTGAGGCATATTATTGACATATTTTCTTTTAAATGATAAGGATAAAGCATGTTTCTACCATTCAACCATCTGAATTCTTTCCTGTCACTTTCCCATTTCCTCTTCTTTTGTTCGTACAATGCGACCCGCGGCTGTGTTGCCTCCAAATTGTAAAGAATGAATTTATTGATGGCATCAATTTCTGAATTCACTGATGTATTCATGAAATCAAACCAACATATAGTACATATGAGATCATGAAAATATACATTATGAAGTTCAGTGTGATTAATAGTTACTGTGTAGAAATTTAACAAACGATAAGTCAGTTATTATTTATCAAGCACCTTTTTCCACTCGTTTGGAGAAGCTCTCCTTCTCTTTTTTCTTCATCCCTTTCGTCGTCCCAAATCACTACACTTGGTGTGTTGTCGATCTGCTTGATGTACTCATTGGCATAATAGAAGGACTCATATGATATGTACCCCTCTGCCATAGACCCATCAAGTTTTTCCCTTTGACGAAGAAATCCTTTCAATTTCTTCATGTACCTCTCTAAAAAAAAATCCAACGATAGGAGACCACCCCAAATAATTCAACCTCATATACTAGGTGAATTAGAAGATGAACCCACAAGTCCATGAAACTCGACAGTAGTTCCTTCTCAAACATACAAACAATCTCAACTATCTCTTGACGCCACCGTGGAATGCTAGCCATATGAATCTCCTTTGATGTTATCCAACGTACAAATGCAGATAATTTAGATATGGCATGCCTTAGGTCATGGGGGAATTCATGGTTCACACACCCATGCACGAGTAGAGGATAATGACACTACAAAGTAAACACATAAAAAAATAATTATGTTTTATCCCATTGCATAGAAATAAAAATTACAAATAATAAAATGATATTTTTGACATACGTCGTACCTTTAGAAGGTTCAAATGGTCATGTGATTTCAACCCCGACAAATGGTCTTGACGCACAGTGAAGCAACGTCGTAGGGAAGACCCATATAAAGAAGGTGCCTTCACACCCAATATAACTTCCTTTGCCAACGAAAGATCTTCTTTCTTTAAAATCCATGGGACATCACCTTCTTTGTAAGACCAGGAGGGACCAACCTCTCCTCTACTTTCTGGTCTTGGCCAATGTTTCTTTTTAGTTTTTGAAGAAATAAGATCTCCCCTCACAACCAATGTGTCACTTTATTTCGATGATATGTGCCTCCATAAAGAAGATGAAACATTTTTAAATATATGCATGGGATCTAGTAAGTGGGCAATCTTAAGATGCTCTCAATAGGGGAGGTCACAAAATATAGATTTCCTTTTCATCCCAATGGGAAATTTATCAACAAAGGTGTCGAATAATTTTGGATCATCGACCATAGGCGTCAAAGAATTCTGGATCATCGAACATAGGCATTGAAGAATTCTGGATCATTGAACACAGGCATTGAAGAATTCTGGATCATTGAACATAGGCTCCCCATTTGAATCAAACATTTTTGTAATCTCCTTCTCCTTCTCTCTCTCATATGCTCTAAGCCATTCTGCTAGTGTAATTATTGTAGGCCTTTGGGTTCTCTTTGGTTTACCATTGAAAGTGGAAGTTGATCTTCTATAAGGGTGTTCTTTTGGGAGGAATACCCTCGAGCAGTTGTACACTTGCTTCCGTAGGTGGTTGGACCACCTAGCCTTTAGAGAAGGTCACAACATTTACATCCATGATAGCCTTTAGTTACAAGACCTATGAAACTATTATATACATAACACATTAGAGTTTAAGAATAGAATGTCAATCACAACGAATTAAACATGCAAATAAATATTATTAAGTATATAAATAAATCAATAAACATGTTAATTATCAGTGCAAACTCCTAAGCCTCAATAATCATGTGTGGTGTAAACACATATGCCATACAAAGTAAAAATCCTCTTTGTTGTGATGGGTCTCGATACATCATATACATGTATCCCTTCCCGTAATTCCTTCAATTCATCTACCAATGATTGTAGGTAGACATCCACATTCTTCACTTGTCTTCTACGAGGGACTATAAGAGCCAACATAAGATGTTCATTATTCACATAAAACCATGGGGGGATATTGTTATTGATCACTACTACAAGTCGGACAAAATAGTTGGTGTTTTGGAGGGAATATGGGTTCACGCCATCCATTGCTATGCTGAGTCATAGACTTCGTACTTCATCCTTGAATTTTTCTGGCCATGTATTCTCTACATGCTTCATGGCTATTGAATCTGTTGGGATTCACATAACTCCCGACTCACTTCTGTGCGAGGCATGCCATATCTACAACATATCTAATTCTTTGCAACGAAAGAGCCTTTGAATCCTTGGGATTATAGGCATGTGCCTCAATATCTTATGAGGAGGACCATGCAATTTACCATTTTTATTTAATTTATGGTACTTGTCATGCCCATATTTCAGACACATCTCTTTGTCTGCATATTCTCCTCTATATAGAATACAATCATTCAGGCATGCATGATATGATATATACTCAACACCCAATATTTTCAACAACTGCTTTGCCTCTTCACAACTACTGGGTAAAACATTATCAATAGGAAGAACCTTATCTTTGAATATCCTACAGTTAGTGGGCAATAGAAATGTACAAGGTCATTTAACGTTTATAAAAGAAACCATTTCTTATGTTGATTGTGTGACAAGATTTCTCAAAATTAATATAAGGAACTTGCTATTCAATTACCTCAATATTGCCGAGAAACATGCGTTTGACATGCCAAACTTTGCTTTCACATTNGTTGGCCACAGGGACCAAGAGGAAGGTCATTGAATTGGTTAAGTCTTGTTCAGTGGACATGAAAGGAATGAGCACTAAGGCTGAACTGAACATTTTGCCTTTAGGCTCATATGATTGCTTAATTGGGATGGATTGGTTGGACCAGCACCATGCCCTTCTGGATTGTCGTAACAAGAGGGTTACATGCCTGAACGAAGAGGGAAATCAGATAACAATCCAAGGAATTCCCAGAGTCGTGGCTATGAGGAAAATCTCAGCCATGCAGTTGAAGAAATGTTACCGGAAAGGCTGTCAATTATTTGCAGCTCGAGTGGAAGAAGCATCCCCAGATATAGTATCGAATCTGGAAGACCATGAAGTACTCAAGGAATTCAAGGATGTATTTCAGGAGGTACCTGGACTACCTCCAAGGAGGGACATCGATTTTTCTATAAATTTGATGCCTGAAACAGCTCCAGTTTCGAAAGATCCTTATAGAATGAGTACGCCAGAGCTGAAAGAGTTGCAATTGCATCTTGAAGAGCTACTAAAGAAAGGTTACATTCGCCCCAGTGTGTCACCGTGGGGAGCCCCGGTCCTATTCATGAAGAAGAAAGATGGGACGTTGAGGCTGTGCATTGATTTTCGATAGTTGAATAAGGTCACTGTCAAGAACAAGTATCCTCTACCAAGGATTGATGATCTTTTTTATCAGTTGAAGGATGCGAAAATATTTTCAAAAATAGATCTCAGATCTGGATATCACCAAGTGAGAATAAAGAATGAGGACATTGGAAAAACCGCCTTTAGAACAAGGTACGGTCATTATGAATTCACAGTGGTGCCGTTTGGACTGAAAAATGCACCTGTTGTTTTCATGTGCTTAATGAATGGAGTGTTCAGAAATTATTTGGACAAGTTTTTCATAGTCTTCCTGGATGACATCTTGGTGTATTCCAAGACAGAGGAAGAGCATGAGCAACACTTGAGAATGGTGTTGCAGGTGTTGAGAGAACACCAGTTGTACGCAAAACTGAGCAAGTGCTCTTTTTATCAAAGGCAGATCCATTACTTGGGACATATAATATCTGAAGAAGGGAT
>JZKD02S1519302.1:127775-145760 GCA_000966675.3 Picea glauca | reverse complement strand
TGGACTTTGTAGGAGGTCTACCTATGTCTAGACGAAATCATGATTATCTTTATGTTGTGGTTGATCGATTTAGCAAAATGTGTATTTTGATGCCTTGTACGAAGTAGGTTACAACTGAGAAAACAACACAAATGTTTTTTCAAAATGTTTAGGTGCATTTTGGATTGCCTAAATCCATTATTTTTGATCGAGATTCTCGATTTGTTGGAAGTTTTTGGTCGACTTTATGGGTACTCATGGACACCAAACTGAAAAAGAGCACATATTTTCATCTGCAAATAGATGATCAGACAAAAGTGGTAAATCGAACAGTGGTGCATCTTCTTCGTGCTTATTTCAGCAAGCATCCTAAACTTTGGGATGAGCATTTACACTACATTCAGCATGCTTATAATCGAGCTAAGCACTCTTCAACTCAAACGTCGCCATTTGAAGCATGTTTTGTCTATTTTCCCAAATCTCCTTTAGATTTTATCTTTGGGAAGGATATTTCTATTGATAGTCAATATCACATTGATAGGGAAGAAAATTTCATTGAACAAATTCAATCGATACATCAAATGGTGCAAGAGAAATTGGAAAAGAGTCAAGCCAAGTACAAGACGAGACATGAAAAGCATCATGTTGATCACAGTTTCCAAGTTGGAGATGAAGTTTGGCTTTACATTAGTAAGGAGAGGCTTAAAGGAGAAGGTAAAAAATTGAAACCGATTCGATATGGTCCTTTCAAAATTATCAACAAGATTGGTAACAATGCCTTTCGTTTAGATTTGCCTCCTTATATGCAAATGTATGTAGTTGTTAGAATTTGAAATTGTATGAGCCTCCTTTGATTGATGATCAAGGAGAGCATGTTCAGATTCCTTCTATAGATGATTTTTCCCTAGAATATCTTGCAGAACTGCATGAAGACACCATCCTTGACAGGAGAATGCGAACTTCAAAACGAGGAAATGTGGAGTATCTTCGAGTTGGTTTTAAAGGTACAAATCCAAGCAAAGCCAAATGGATTGAGGTTGGAAATGTGAGGGAACTATACCCTCATCTTCAGATAGACTGAAAATAGTCTTTTGGAGGTCCAAAAGCTTTCCAATGGGGGGGTGTGATAAGGGGATCAAATTTTGCTCAAAAATTCAAAGTGCTCAGAATCACTTCAAATCGAACGGGAGAATAGGCCTCATCGTTGCGAACCCAATGCAACTTGTTTGGGTTCAAACGAAAGTCAAGAGAGAGAGATATCACGTTCTGTTCAAAATGACAAACAGGCAAAAAAAAGGGGTGTTGACTGTACAGTCCGTACAGTCTGTACGGACGCTGGTGTGGCAGGCCATACGACACATGATAGGTAGCTATTTGCATAGTTGGTATGTGACATGGCTTGTTTGCAACGAATGGAATGGCGACACGTGCCCCAATCAATGGCCACCACGTGTCCCCTATTTATTGGTTTAAAATTTATTTGGAGTCCACTGGATTCGACCCCGTGACCTCCACCCACATGAAAATATTTGGAAAAGACCACCAACCAACGCGCCACCATAGTGTTTCTTAACACTATATGGTGTGAATTTTATTTGAATTCACATGTTGTAAGTTTGGGCAGGGGGTCGGGCTGGGGCCTAACCCCAGCCCGTGGTTATGTTATATTGTAATATGGCCACGGTTTAAAACCTTTTCATGCACATTCAAAACTAAACCCTGGTTGTATGTGTTGTAATATGACCACGTGCACGTGTATGTGTTTTAACAACGACCTTTTGATATAGCCCACGGTCACATATTTGTTGCCATATGACCATTGTTATACCTTGACATGCACGCGGGTATGCGTTTGGTTTGGATTTAAATTCAGTTCAAACGGTTATGTAAACTCTTTGCCCTTATTTTTAAACGTGCGGTCACATGGGGCATATGTCCTTTCCCTTGACGGTTAGGGGCTAGGTGCACCCATAACCATCCTATAGTTTGCACGGTTCGCGTGATTGCACCCGGTGCTAAGTTTTTACGCTTAAATGTGTGTGTGTGATAGGTTGAGCCAACAAGGGTTCATTTTGTAGATGCAGAGACAACAAGCTTGAAGGGGGGACTTCCAGGAAGCCTATCTTCTTTAATTTTTGCTAAACAAGGTGCTGAAAAAGCCCAGCTATGGGTTTTTGGACGTTCTGAAGCTATTGGAGTAGTCTATTTGGCATTTTGAGCATCATAAAGAACATTTTTGAGCACTTTGAGAAAATAATACAAATGATCCATTGGAAGCTGGACCAGGAGATGTAGCCCAAGAGAGGGGTGAACTCCTTTATCATTTTTTGTGTTATGTGTTTTCTGTTCATTGATTTTTTTGTTGTTTATATGCATATTGAATGAGTAAATCCTATTAAAGTTGTGTTGCAAAGTTGATCCATTTGCATTTTAACACATAAAATTTTAACTTGCAAATATTTTCAAGAATACAAGTCTTCTTCATTTTTAGATCATCAAGACATGCAGGGAATGAAGCCATCGGAGTCAATCTAACGTTGACCTAGGCTAAGAAAATTTCAGAAAACAATCTAGACAATCTGTTCACTTAACCAAGTAAAAATGTAGATTCAAGCATAAGTTCTAAAACAATTTACCATACAAAACGAAGAAAGCGTATTGTTGCCTGATCGTCCGCTCTGAGTGGACGTCCCACGTGCTCCTTGCAACTTCCGCGTGCTGACCGATGTGACTTCATCGATACCTCCCAGCCAATGCTAGGGGTACTCTTCTTCTCCCTTAGGCCCCCGAGCTGCAAAGGGGCCACACATTCACTATTCAGAGATTTCAACTAGCTCCTAGCTCACCTCACAAGGCCGAGCTACCACTCCTCATAGAGCTGGGTATCCCAACTCCCACAAGTTAAGTCAGTCAAGTAGATAATTCTGCAGCGTAATGTTATGGAAATAGAAGACGATCAACCTCCATCTCCTCCCTTCATTATATAGAGTTTAGTTAAAATTTAATTCCTAAAAATTCCTCCCCATACAAGTGTCGCCCATCCCCTTCATTCCTCCATAAATTAATTTCTTTAATTAATTAATTATAGTTATTTCCCTCACCCACCTAGAGTTACTCCTAGAATCGCTCCTAGGTGTCCCCAAATTCTCTTACAGATTTTAATGATTTTCCCCATTATTAATTTGCTAGTTCATTTTAAATTAGAAAGCTCTTAAATGGTAGATAGTTTACTAAGTTTGATTTTCCGCTTTTTCCCTTTCGTTTCCTTTTTCTTTTTGTGTTTCCCTCTTTTCCTAGTTCCTAATATTTTAGATTTTTCCCTCTTTCCCCTTTTTATTTAGAACTCAAAAAGGTAGGTGTGGAAATTAACCCCTTTTCCCTTTTCTCTTTTAATTAATATATTTTAAATTATCATAAAATAATAAAACGATTAATTCCCTTTTTAATATTTAATCCAATAGATTTTTTTTTATGAAACAATTAAATTTCTTACTCCCTTTGTGTTACAAGATTTAACAAAGTTCATAATTATTATTTGTGTTGTTTTTATTTTTATTATTATTGTTATTATTATTATTATTTTGATAAAATTTGACCACTAGCATAATTTAAACTTAGACCTTAAATTTTCTCATTGGGCGACATTTAATTAGGGAACTTGTTTTTTTTTTTAATTCTTAACACATTATTCGTCCTAAGGCCATCTAGGTTCATTCATCTATCATCAACAATGCAACATGCCCTTCAGGATGCACTAGGTGCTCCAAGGTTGCCACTCACCTTAATCTGTTTCCCTTGGGCGACGTGCCCTTCAGGATTCACTATGTTCTCCAAGGGTGCCATTCGCCTCTCTCCATTTTTCTTGCGTGATGTGCCCTTCAGGACACACCATGTGCTCCAAGGGTGCCACTCACCTCTTGACTGACTTGGTAGACATAAAAAAAAACCCTGGAGTCAATACTCCGTCAGGTGAACTAGTGGGAGACTAAGGGCCTCTAAGGAACAAGGGCCCCGCTTTATTGTACGCCTCTTAGAATCATCGTGAGTGACTGTCGCAGTCTGCCCTCATGGCATCATGGGTCCTCTCAAAATAGGTAAATGTTAACCTACAGTTTGAGCCATGATGAGAGTGCTAATAAGCTGTGGCAAGGATGCTGTCCACACCTCTCCCTCAACATCTATGGTAGTCATGCATGACCCCTTTACTCCACATGTGAGTCTGGTTGACAAGCTATCATCAGGCTGCATCATCAACAAATCATGTCAGAATATATCCTTATCATATCATCTAATCAAATGCACTAATATCATAGTAATACTATCAAACCCCAATGGTACACTCCCCAACTCGATTTGGAGTTCAAGGGGTTCCATCAATGCCTTTGCATCCTCGAGGTACAAGATCCTACACACTTAGTAAAACTGAGTCAATAGCACCTGTCTATGTCAATGTAGTAAAACAAAAATTCATCAACCCACAATGCCTGATAATCAAAATAAATGTTTTAATAACATAAAATATGGATCACTTGCGAGCAAGTGTCCTCAAAGAATAATTTTTCTCAGTGCCCAAAAGTGGGATGTTACATACACCCGCTCTTGGTATAAATTTTGTCCCGAAGTTTCACAGTATAAATGTTGAAATAAAGTGTATCATAGTATCATATGTCTATCTATCAAACAAAAATGGAAACTATTGGCGCATATCATATGCATCCTCCTAGGTCGCCGAGTGAGGACTATAGTTGTCCCACTAGACCTTGACCTACTCTATCATTCGATGTCATAGCTTTCGAACACGATGATCCAAGATGCGGATTGGCTCAGCTGTGAGCACCCCCTCATTTGATACCTGCAAGGAACTCATGTCAATAACATGTGTAGGATCACTAATATAATGTATCAAAATATATACATGAAAAACATCATGCATACGCCTCAAAAAATCAGACAAGGCTAGTCGATAGGACACGAGCCCCTTTCTCTCCAAAATCTTGAAAGGTCCCATGAACCTAGGAGAGAGTTTATCTCCCTTCCCAAACTTGATCGAGCTCTTATGCAGTTTAACCCGTAAGAAGACTCGATCACTGAACTCATAACTACATTTGACACAGTGCACATTGACATAACTCTTTTGTCGATCATGCGCTTATTTAATCCTTTGTCTTATTGTTTTCATTTTCTCTTCCATTTCTTGGATCGCTTCTGGTCCCACCAGGACCCTATCCTCAAGGCAATCCCAACTCAAAGGCATCTGACACGGTCACCCATAAATAAATTCGAAAGGCTCCATCTTAATGGTGCTCTGGTAACTGTTGTTGTAATTGAACTCCACCAGTGGCAAGAATTATTCCCAATTCTTTTGTTGGTTCATCACGTACATGCGCAACATGTCCTCCGAGGTCTGGTTCATTTGTTTAGTCTGCCCATCAATCTCCGGGTGATACGCAGTACTAAAGTTAAGTTGGGTTCCGAAGGCCTCTTGGAAAATCATCCAAAATCATCCAATAAACACTAATCCTCGATCGAATATAATCCTCTTAGGCACGCCATGGAACCTCACAATCTCACTGATGAAAACTCTAGCTATGTCAGGTGCCTGATACATTGTACACACAAGAATAAAGTGAACACTTTTCATCAGAGTGTCTACTACTACAAAAATCGAGTCATGTCTCATTGCTGTCAGTGGCAATCCAACAATAAAATCCATCGAAATAACCTCCCATTTCGATTCTGGAATAGTGTGTAGTTGTAGCAATCCCGCTGGGTGTCTATGTTTAGCCTTTACCTGCTGACATTCTAGACATCTGGCCACATAGTTGACTATGTTTGCCTTCATTCCCTTCTAGAAGAATAAGGGTTTAAGGTATGCCCTCATCTTCGTGACTCCTAGGTGAGCCATGTAAACTACTCTATGAGCCTCGCTTAGGATCGACATCCTTAGCTCATCGTTTGGCGGTACGTAGATCTGATTTTTAAACCTCAATAAACCATCGCTATCAAATGAAAATCCTTCAAATCGTGGTACCATCATTGTGTTTTGTCCGATAAAACCCTCAACTTCTTTGTACCAGTCATTGTCACACTGTAAAGTTAGAGTTTTTTCACGTAGATCCGTCTGAAGAGGTAGCACCAATAAGATGTGTGGTCTTCGACTCAATGCATCCTCCACTCGGTTTACTATTCCTTTTATGTAAGTAATCTTGAAGTTGTACTTGCTAGTCAATTCTGACCAATGTCGTTGTCACGTGTTCAGGTCGCTTTGCGTAAAGATGTGTTGTAGTCCACAGTGGTCAGTCTTTAGTTCAAATTTTCATCCAACAAGGTAGTGTCTCCAAACATTCAAGGCATACACAATGGATAACAACTCCAAATCGTGCGTCGTGTTGTTCTCCTCATGCCTTCTCAGTTTCCTTGAAATGTAAGCGATCACTCATCCGTATTTCATCAAGACTCTGCCTAAGCCTTCCTTGGATGCGTCAGTGCATACCAAGAATTCTGCATCCATGTCAGGGACGTTTAGTATTGGTGTTGTTGTCAACAACTCCTTGAGCCTCCGAAATGCTTCTGCTCATTTCTCGGTCCAAACAAACTTCTTGTTTTTCTTCTGCAATTCCGTGATCGGATTTTCTATCTTTAAAAACCCCTCGATGAACCATAGATAGTATCCTTCTAAACCCATGAATTTATGCACTTATGGGACATTCGTCGGCGCAGGCCATTCCATGATATCCTCGACCTTTGTTGGATCCACTGTGATACCTTCACCAGAGATGACATGCCCTAAGTAGTGAATCTTCGGTTGATAAAATGAGCATTTGGACAACTTCCCATACAATTTGTTCTCTCGCAGACATTGTAGTACCAAGCGTAAGTGATAGTTATGCTCCTCCATTGTCCGAGAGTAAATCAAAATATCGTTAATGAATACTTGGAAAAACTTGTCCAAGCACTCGTGAAACACCCCATTCATCAAACTCATAAATACCCCTGGGTTGTTTGTTAGTCCAAATGGTAAAACAATAAATTCGTAATGTCCAAACCTCATCTTAAAGGCCATCTTAGGGACATCATTCTCCTTGATCCATAACTAGTGATACCCTGATCACAAATCGATCTTTGAGAACACTGTCGTGCCCTTCATTTGATCAAACAGATCATCAATCCTTGGTAACAGATATTGATTCTTGATCTTGGCCTTGTTTAATTGACGGTAGTCAATGTAGAGCCTCCACAACCCATCCTTCTTTCGTATTAAAATAACAGGTGCACCCCATGGTGACACACTAGGACGTATCAGTCCCAAGTCCAACAATTCCTTCAATTGCATTCTCAAATACTGTAACTCCAGGGTTGACATTCGATAAGGCGTTCTATCTATCGGTTCAGTTCCTGGTTTTAGGTCTATAGTAAACTCCAATTCCCTCTCTAGTGGCATCCCAGGTAACTCCTCTGGAAATATGTCTGCAAACTCTCTCACCACCAGAAGGTGTTCTAAACCTTTTGCTATTCCCTTCTTGTTTAACACAAGGATCACATAAATCTTGCACCCCTTTCACATGCTCTTCTGTAGTTGTAAGGAAGAGATGAACCTTAGGGAAACTCCCTAGTTCCATCCTACAATCACACGTCTCTGTCCCTCGTCATTGACCAACCTCAAGCATTTCATCTTACAGTTGAGTATCTCCTCATGCGATTACAACCAGTCCATACCAATCACGACATCATAAGATCCTAGGATCGTGACGTACAAGTTGGCCCTTGTGACAAAATCTCCTAGGTTAAGGATACAACCCCTAACCTTTCTTCCAACCTTTTGTTTGGCTCCCGAGGCCATCTCTACGAAGCTAAACTCATCCTGTTCAACTGCCTTTACCTTAATCCTTTTTAGCATTGCACCATAAATGAAACTCTCCGTAGTACCGGGGTCTATCAAAATACTAAGGGTTTGGTCAATGTTGGTACTTGTCATCTCAAGCAGAGTCAAATGATTCTCTTCCTGGTGTTTATTCACCACTGCATGAATTCCATGGGCCTTGCCCATATCTCCCATGGTAGTGGGTCTAGTTGATCTGGACACTTTAGTCCTCTCCATAGGGTAGTCGTGCTAATAATGTGGCTCCCCACATGTCCAACACCCCTTCTTTGGCCCAGTAGTCCTTGTACCCGAAGTAGAAGATGAAGGCCCACTGGCCTGGAATCCTGGTTTGTTCTGTTGAACAGGCCTAAACTGCTAGTGTTGAGGTTGACGTTGTTGCTGATGTTGTGGTCCCCGATAAGGTATATGTTGTTGAGGTGTCGATCGCTGAGGTGTAGTGAAAGTGGATCCCTTCTGGAAGCCACGATATCCTGGCATATGTCTTGCTGGTTTCTAATGCTATTATGCACTAGATGACACCTGCCTTGTTGGTCTCACTGGATTCCTAGTCTAACCCACACTGATAAGATCCTCCTCTACTATGAGGGCCTTCTAGACGACATTATGCAAGGTTTGAGGCATCAAAATCCCGACCTTTGCACGTATGCTGTCATTAAGGCTGAACACAAACTTATTGACCTTAATATTCTCAGTGTTAAGGTGCAAAACATACCAGAGTAGCTCCATAAAATGCGCCTTGTACTCGGGCACCATACGACCGCCCTATCGTAAGGCGTTGAACTGATTGAGCTAGCGCTCAATGAATTCCTCTGAAAGGTACCTCTCTCAGAACCATTCCTCGAAAAATTCCCATGACACATCTTCAATGGCCATGTTCAGCTGCAGTAGGAGAGTCTTCCACCATAGAAGAGCACTTCCTTTCAGTTGGAAGACCACCATGCAGACCTTCATGTTGGAGGTATAATCATGAAGTGCAAAGCACATCACCACATTCTCAAACCATGCCTCGACAACTACGTCATCCGGGGCACTGAAGAACTTGGGAAATTTAACCTTCTTGAGTTCATGGTGAATTCTACCAATACCGACTAGAGCACGTGGTGGACCCTCAGGGGGTGCCAACGCTCTGGCCTCATCTCTGTCCAAACGGCTGATCAGTGCCTCCGACATGCACTGAAAATATCTCATCATTCTGACCACATCACCAACGACTATCTGCTCCTACCCGACAACCTATTCATCTCCCTGGGGGTTAGACCCCTCATACATGGATGCTACTGGAGGTGTCAGGCCTCCTCCCCTAGCACCCCGTCGTCTGCCTCCACGACGTCCTCTAACCATGATTACCTGCAAGAATACAAGTCAACTCAATTAGCAACATTATAATCAAATCATATCAACGAAATTTATAGCGATCCAAAGTCATGGGTTGAACCCACTTTGATACCACATGTAACGCCCCCATTGTTACTTCTACAAGCGAAACAATAGTGTAATTTTTTTTTTGAAAAATAGGACAACAAGATTACTAATTTATGCCCAAGATGTTAAGAATTAGATATCATTCCATGCCAGTATAATCATACATCCAGTGCACCTAGCAAATAGATATTTATAATCTACAAGAATTAAAGGACTAAGTGAAAGCACGGGGGAAAAGAATTTCAAAAGTCGAGAAAAGTTTCAAGCACAAAGAGAAGAGTTGAATGTGCAGAAATAAAAGGTTCAAATAACCATTATATGAGAACTTAAGTTGAAGCTAAGGAACAGATGCCTTCAATGCTTGGAAATAGAAAGATCCTCACATGAATGTTGGAGAAAGGTAATTTTGAGACCTCTTAAAGAAACCTAACAACATCTTAGAATTCGTTTCTAATAGAGCATAAGAAGGGCCACCCTAAGGAGAGTTTAGGATAGAAGAAAGCATGGTATCTCTTATATCAACCTAACAATATCTATATCCCTATTGATTTCCTAAGAAAGATGATCAAAACCGGTGCCCTAGTTGGTAAAGACACATGCAACTCAACTTGTATCTGCCTAGAAAACAAATTTCACAACTGACTTCTGAAAAAGAATGAAAAGGAGTTCCATAGTTACTATAAATAGACTCAATATTATGCCCACTCTTATATCGGCCCAACAATATCTCAGAACAGGCTTCTGAAATAAAATTAAACGCAAACCC
Organism: Picea glauca; assembly: GCA_000966675.3. Lineage (NCBI taxonomy): Eukaryota > Viridiplantae > Streptophyta > Pinopsida > Pinales > Pinaceae > Picea > Picea glauca. Next base: position 135,711 of record JZKD02S1519302.1, on the reverse strand, counting down.
TAGTAGTTTCTTAACACTCTAATGACCAAGAGTCTTAATTGGGTTTAAAACTATACGTGTCACTGAATCCTCTTGATTGGATTGATTATTGAATAAATGATTCATAAATTCGCATTTATCAACACTTACACTCCTACCTACTTTTAGTGCACATTTCATACTCATTTCCAGATTCATGCAACATTTTATTAACGGATATAAATAAACTGCATATTTTTGCCAAAATCAAGGAGCTACTAAAGCATTGCGTTAATTCAAAAATAACCTAAAATTGGCCTTCATATAAACCATTACAGAGTGGAAAAACCCTAACTAGTTTAAACTGCAAAGGCATTTCATGGAAAAATGACAAATATATTATCAAGCAATCATTTTCTACTCGTATATATCAGTAACTGAGGAAAAGGCACGGTGAAATTATGCTTAACCATAAAATTAAAGAAAAACCATAGACAGAGTTAAAAGAAATAGAAGGGAACTCACAGGAATGGAATTTTGTAAAACAAATCTGTCACAATACCCTTCCCTTTAAACGATTACCATTATCCATTCATTTATCGCAATTTAAAATAAGGGGTAGAACAAAAAAGGTGTATCGCTCATAGATGCACTCATTGTTATACTATCATAATATCCATCATCGACTATATGACATATTATAATTCCTTAAACTGATATCGTTGACAACTTTACAGTACCATACATTAAGTGTTGACATTACAATCCATTTTTATTCAGACGTGAGGATAACTTATTAGCATCTCAATTTAAAGACTGTCTATAAAATTTTGACAAGGTGTTGTGTAGTAGCGCCTTCCATTACATCATCCAGTAGTTAAATGCTATTAAATGTGCCAACAGACAGCTGTAATTTGGTACACGCACTGGTCAATTAAAAAGTAAATTGCCAAAATTTAAATGCCATCATTAAAATGGAAAAGAAGGTGATAATCAAGAAAATGAAAATGCAGGTATCAAGCAACGATTTTAGTCCTCAGTGGAAGTTTTTAGCTAAAGGCCCAATGCCAGGTATCAAGGGAAAAACACAGTCATAACCCAGGGCAATTTGCCAGGAAATACAATGAAATTGTAGTCTTCAGAAAAAGGGACAATTTCCGGCAATGAGGGTAACCATTTGATTTTTTTTTTTTATTAAAGCCAAAATCATGGTTATAAAACAACAACTCAGTCAATCAATTTAAGAAAAAATCTTGGGCATTTAGTAGCCCCTCAGGAAAATAGTTGGGAGAAAAATCGTGGGAAGACAAGTCGTGGTAACAATAAGGAACGCAGACATGAAAAAAAACACTTTTGTTCTCCTGGGATACCCAACCATGCAAACAAGGATAAAATAAATTTTTTCAATGAATTAAGGCATGAAAAATCACAGTCCAAGCAAAACACAGGCTAAGATAATAAAGAAATTTTTATCAATTTTCGGGATCCCCAATATAAAAACGTAGACGGGTAATTGACTCATTTGTCCACTACTAGGATATCAACCAACGAAGACTAAGAAATAACAAAAACATATCCAATTCTAGTGTACCAATTATAAAACACAGACTTAATTTAAATAATTTACATTACCAGGATATCAAAAAAATTTGTTGACTGAAATTAGATCTTTTACATTACCAAGACACCAATACAAGTTTCAGACTAAATTTAAATATTTTACATCAGTAGGATACCAATCCAACACAGCCAACAGTAAGAGAATGCAAGGATCCAATGGGATAAGTTGTTGAAATGATCACCGGGAAAACCAACACGACGTAAGAATTCCATACGCAGAGGTACTTTTTCTAGAGGGTACAAGACAAGAATCGACCAAGGAAAACAACAGAGGTAGATGCCTGATAGGTTCATCCTTCACTCATCATCCTCGCACATAAAAGTAGGGTTTTGAGAACAATAGGTATTTTAATGCTAAGGCGATGACTGTAGATCGGGATTCTGGTTGACTGCTCAGGCAAGGACTGGTAAGCTAGGGACGAAGGCTAAACAATGACGAAGGTCACAATCAACACAACAAGGTGGTCAAGACATGCGGGGAATGAATCCATGGGAGTCAATATAACGTCGAGCTAGGCTAAGAAAATTTCAGAAAACCATCTAGACAATCTGTTCACTTACCCAAGTAAAAATGTAGATTCAATCTTAAGTTCTAAAATAATTTATCATACAAAACAAAGAAAGCGTACCGTTTCCTGATCGCCCACTCTGAGTGGACGTCCCACGTGCTCCTTGCAACTCCCGCGTGTCGATTGGCGTGACTTCACCGGTACCTCCCAGCCAATGCTAGGGGTACTCTTCTTCCTCCTTATCCCCCTGAGCCGCAAAGGGGCCACACACTCACTATCCAGAGATTTCGACTAGCTCCCATCTCGTCTCATAGGGCCAAGCTACCACTCCTCACTGAGCTGGGTATCCTAACTCCCACAATTTAAGTCATTCAAGTAGATACTTTTGTAGCGTAACGTTACACAAATAGAGGACAATCAACATCCATTTCCTCCCTTCATTATATAGAGTTTCGTGGTTCCTTACTTTCCTAAAATCATGTTTAATTAAGTTTTTAAAATTTAATTCCTAAAAATTCCTCCCCGTACAAGTGTCACCCATCCCCTTCATTCTTCCATAATTTAATTTCTTTAATTAATTAATTATCGTTATTTCCTTCACCCACCTAGAGTTACTCCTAGAATCACTCCTAGGTGTCCCCAAATTCTCTTACAGGTTTTAATGATTTTCCCCACTATTAATTTTCTAGTTCAGTTTAAATTAGAAAGCTCTTAAATGGTAGATACTTTACTAAGTTTGACTTTCCGCTTTTTCCCTTTCGTTTCCTTTTTCATTTTGTGTTTCCCTCTTTTCCTAGTTTCCTAATATTTTAGATTTTTTCGTCTTTCCCCTTTTTATTTAGAACTCAAAAAGGCAGGTGTGGAAATTAACCATTTTTCCCTTTTCTCTTTTAATTAATATATTTTAAATTATCATAAAATAATAAAACGATTAATTCCCTTTTTAAATTTTAATCCAACATATTTTTTTTTATGAAACAATTAAATTTCTTACTCGCTTCGTGTTATACGATTTAACGAAGATCATAATTATTATTTATGTTTTCTTATTATTATTATTATTATTATTATTATTATTATTATTATTATTTTTGATAAAATATTACCACTAGCATAATTTAGACTTAGACCTTAAATTTTCGCATTGGGAAACATTTAATTAGGGAACTTGTTTTTTAAATTCTTAACATGTTATTCATCCTAAGGCCATCTAGGTTCATTCATCTATCATTAATAATGCGGCATTCCCTTCAGGACGCACTAGGTGCTCCGAGGGTGCCACTCGCCTTAATCTGTTTCCGTTGCATGACATGCCCTTCAGGATGCACTACATGCTCCAAGGGTGTCACTCCCCTCTCTCCATTTTCCTCGCGCGATGTGCCCTTCAGGATGCACCACGTGCTCCAAGGGTGCCACTTGCCTCTTGAATGACTTGGTAGACATAAAAAAAACCCCTAGAGTCAATACTCCGCCAGGTGAACTTGTGGGAGACTAAGGTCCTCTAAGGAATAAGGCCCCCGCCTTATTACGTGCCCCTTGGAATCATCGTGAGTGACTATCAAAATCTACCCTCACGACATCGTGGGTCCTCTCAAACTAGGTAAACGTTAACCTACAGTTCGAGCCATGGCGGGAGTGCTAATAGGATGTGGTAGGGCTACTGTCCACACCTGTCCCTCAACATCTCTAGTAGTCGTGTGTGACCCCTTTACTCCACATGTGAGCCTTGTTGGAAAGCTATCGTCAGGCTGCATCATCAACAAATCATGTCAGAATATATCCTTATCATATCATCTAATCAAATGCACTAATATCACAGTAATAAAATCAAACCCCAATGGTACACTCCCTGACTCGATCCAAAGTCCAAGGGGTTCCATCAATGCCTCTGTATCCTCGAGGTCCAAGATCCTGCACACTCAGTAAAACCAAGTCAATAGCACCTGTCTATGTCAATGCAGTAAAATGAAAAGTCATCAACCCACAATGCCTCATAATCAAAATAAATGTTTTAATAACAGAAAATCTGGATCACTTGCGAGAAAGTGTCCTCAAAGAATAAGTTTTCTCAGTGCCCAAAAGAGGGATGTTACACTTCAATTAATAAAATACTATTTTGAGTTAAATTGATGTAGAGGTTGCTATCTGCACTTCCTTTTCTGAACCCTGCCTTCTGTAGATATTTATCCAGTCTAGAGTACCATGCTCTAGGATCCTATTTTAGACCATAGAAGGACTTCTTCAATTTACACACATAATCTGTGTTCTCTGACAACTGAAATCCTTTTATTCAATGTGGATACTTCTTCTTCAAGTTCCCCATTCAAAAAAGATGATTTTATGTCCATCTAATACATTAATATTCTTGGAGCATGCATAAGCTAAGATCAATATGATTGCTTCCATTCTGGAAACTAGGGAAAATATCTCTTCAAAGTTGATTCCTTCAACCTGTGCATATCCTTTACATACCAATATAGATTTTTTCATTGTAACATGTCCATATTCATTCAATTTATTTCTGAAAACCCACTTTGTGCCAATCACATTCTTATTCTTTGGTCTTGGAACTAATTCCCAAGTGTCATTCTTCTCTATTTGATCTAATTCTTCATCCATAGACTTATTCCAAAATTCATCCTTGTCGACCTCTTCAAAAAATTTTGGTTCAATCGTAGATAATAGTGCTAGGTTCATTTTCTATGGTGAATAAATTCTTCTTCTAGTCTCAACTCATGCATCCTTGTTTTTGATAATTTGATCTGAAGGATGATTGTTTTGTACTTATTTGTTAGGTGTCTTTGGAGGCACTTGTTGAACTTTCTCTTCTACTTTTGTCTGATCTTCTTTATCTTCCTCTTATACTTGTTCTTCATATTTTGCTTCTTCTTTGTAAAGTTGTTCCACTGATTCATTTTCTTCTTCCTTTAATTCTCGTCCACCTGTTTCATCAATTGTGACATTGATTCTTTCCACAACTTTGTTCAATCTTAGATTGTAACACTTGTACGCTTTCCTTGTACTTGATTAAACAACAAGTACTATGTTGGCATGTTTATCAGGTAGGTGTGCTTATCATTGATGGCAATATCAGAGTATGCAACAATGGAAAAACAGGGACAATGTAATCTCAGAAGAGATAGTGCAAAGGTGAATGAAGAGTGCAAGACTGTGCTTGTTTATTTGATAGAAAACAAGCAGGCAAGGAAGATCAACACCGTAGGGATAACTGCATGGAAATATCAGAAACGTAAACTTCATTTTGGATTTTCAGATACTGGGAGGTTGAGAAGTCAAGAGTTGAGACTCTTCAACACAAGAGTCCCAGAGTTGCGAAATCCAGAATTCTGAAATCTCGAAAGAGGAACATCAATAAGAGTTTTGCAGACCAGGAAATAACTCCATTTCGGAGTTTCAGATACCGGGAGATTGAGAAGTAAAGAGTTGAGACTCTTCAACACAAGAGTCCTAGTGTTTTGAAATTCAGAATCCTGAAATTCCGAAAGAGGCACATCAACAAGAGTTTCGTAGACCGGAAAATAACTCCATTTCAGAGTTTCGGATACCAGGAGGTGGAAGAGTCAAGACTCTTCATCATTAGGAGTCCTGGAATCACGAAATACGAAATGTCGAAATCCAAAAAGAAGGATACATTTTTGGATACCGAGAGTTGGGAATGTCAAGAACTCTTACTATAGGAGTCCCGAAGTTGCAAAACCCGAAGTCGCGAAATGCGAAATCGCAAATTTTCAAAGACTCCATATCGAAACTTCGGATACCGGGAGTTGGAGGAGTTAAGCACTGAGACTCTTCACCACAGGAGTCCCAAAAAGGAGAAATTTGAAATGCCAAAATATAGTTGATCCGACTCCATTTTAGAGTTTCAGATACTGGGAGATGGAAGAGTCAAGACTCTTCATCATCAGGAGTCCCAGAATCATGAAATGCAAAATGTCAAAATCCTGAAAGAAGGAAGTGTATGTGGCAGACCACGTCAGAAAGGATAGGTGGAAGACTATGACACATGGCATGATTAGACAATGAAAAGTGTCAGGTTGATTTGGAAATTTAGGCCATTGGAATTCACAAATTTTGAGTGACACATGGCAGCCAATCGGGTCACGACACGTCATCGAGTGACGCAAGACTGACCTCACTCTGGGAGTGTTTTTTTTTCTTCAAAAGTTTTAACTTCATCACTCCCCCAAAGTCCTGAAGGATGAAGATCTGGGGTAGAGGATAGCCATCTGATCACCACAGATTGTGGACCATTGATATGGGGATCAAAGAGTTGTAGAGAAGAGCTCGAATTGGCAAGCTCCATTTTGGAATTTTAGGGACCACAACTTGGAGAGTCGAGATACCTTGCAACAAGAATTCGTGACATGAAAAATCACAAAATGCCAAAATACGAAATGCCAAAATGAACCAAGCTAGTGCAACCAAGCTCCATTTCAGAGTTTTAGGGATCAGTACGTGAAGCATAAATAAGCCTTAACCACAGAAATCACAAAATTATGAAATATTGAAATGTGGAATAAATGAAAGATCCTACAGATTCAATCCAATGGTGCAGGCGATTTTGAATATAATCAGAGGGCTACTGTTGTACTTCACAGTGTAACTACTAGAAATAACTGATGGTTTCTGCCAGAGGACTAGAAGAGACTTTTGTGTGATTTCTAGAGAAGCTGAAGAGTCTCAAGGAATCTTCCAGTGGAATGAAGACTATTCGTAGAGGCAATTAACAGATAGATCTAACTGCCAGAGAAGATGAAGAGTTGTGATGATGATCAGGTAGAACACTTGACATGGAGAGAGCATGAAGAATGTGCAAAGAGACTATAAGTATGCAGAACAAAGAAGAGATGGGTTTTTTTTGTTGTGGGGGATTCAGGAGTGTAGAAGGAGGAGTGTGCAATAGCTGAAATAGACTGAAGAGGAATGGTGCATGACATCGAGTTGGCACACATAACATGAAAGGCAGAAGAAAATAAAGTGCAAGGGACATGTGCAGAAAGACAGTGAGACACTAAAGGAAGGCTGAGGTGCTCCTGTAGAGAAAAATAGAAGATCATAAATCCCAAGAAGATGCAGACAAAGAGACACTGACATAGGAGAGTAGAGAAGCATAGCAGAATAGTGATAAGCCTGGTAAGCCAATGATAAATATTGTATCACTGTGATAAGTTTCATTAGCAAAGATTTATATTTCAGGGTGGTAGGGAGGAACTAGGGAGGATTATTGTCCTCAGAGGTTCAAGTGGGTTCCTGAACAAAGGGATTTGTAGCTTCCATCTGGTTGCAGCCAGAGAAACTAGGGTGGCAGAGTGGTGCAAGGGATAATTGTTGTTCTCTAGTTTACAATTTGGTGCCTGTATGATCGGAAGTTGGTGTTAGAACACTTGGGGAGTAGGTGCTTCCCTCTAGTTAGTGATAGAGAAACCAGGGAGTTGGTGCTAGAGAAACCAGAGAGTTGGTGCTCTCAGCAAGTAGAAACTTGCAAAATAGAGGTTGCAGTCTCATTATGAGTTGGTGCTCATATGTATGATAATGTAAAGAATGTAAAGATTACTTATCATATAAATAAGAAGAGGTTTTTACCCCTTATGGGTTTCCTCAGGAAGTATCTGTCTCTGTATATATTATATGTGTGACTGATGCTGAATGTTCTTTTCCTTATCTCCTTGCATTATTGTGATTATCATTGAGTTCTTTGTAAAGAGTTTAAAATAAGCATAATTGTTTAAGCATGGTAACAATTGATTCACCCCCCCTCTCAGTTGTCCAACAATTGGTATCAGAGCCGACCCCTTTTATCTAAGGGTAGATCCTAGAGCTTAAACATG
>JZKD02S1519302.1:105798-126630 GCA_000966675.3 Picea glauca | reverse complement strand
GTCTTTGCGTAAACAATGATGATGATCCTTCAGATGATGAAGACAATGACTCCTCTATTGAAGATAAACTAAATGATTTCATACTTATGGCCAAAGAGGATTATGATAATAACAAGAAAGGGAGTGATGTTAATGAGGAAGAAGTTGTGGTTGACATGGAAGGAGAATTGATCAGTGCACTGGAAGAGATTGACAGACTAAGAATCAAGAATAGAAAGCAAAGACAATTGTTGATACAGTTCGAGAAAGATAGTAAATAACCTAATGAATACCTTGTCCTACTAAAAGTAGAATTAGAAGAGGCAAAGAAAATCGAAGACATTCTGAAACAACAGTTATCAGAAAAGAATTTAAGATGTGAAGCATTAGAACAAGAAGTAGTGAAAACTAAGAAAGAGATGGAGAAGTTTCAAGCCTTGTATAATCAGAATCTATTAAGTATCAAAGCCTCAGAAGGATTAGCCACCATTCTGAATTAGCAAAGGAATCCAAAGCTGAAAACTAGTCTAGGTTATGAATAGGGATCAAGTAGTGGCAAGCCAGGAAACAAAGAACCCATCAAGTTTGTCAAATGTACAACCAATGACAACAAAAAACCTGCAGAAACAAAGGAATACAATCAGCTGCCCAGGATGAGTAAGGAAAAAGGTGCTAGGACTGAATCTGTAGAATAAAGAAATAATGCGCTCCTTACTGAAAGACATCATCAACATGGAAGAAATCGATTTGCTCAAAGAAGACAACCATTTTCCAAGTACAAAGAATTTTTCTATGGCTATTGTTTCTACTGTTCTAACTTTGGTCACAAAGCTGTAAATTGTTCCTTAAGAATTAGAGATGAAAAATTAAGATTTCAAAGGAATAAATACTTATCACAATAAAGAATGATGCAGCCAAGTAACAAACCTTCACAGATTGCAAATTGCCAAATTAAGTCTAGGAACATGCAACTAAGGAGGTCAAGAAATAATCAATAGTTAATGAGTAGACAACACTGCAACAATAATTTTGACCTATTGAGCAATGATATTGAATGCAACATCTATCATAACTATGGACATAAATCTGTTGACTGTTGATTAAAGAACTATGAACCAGACTTGAATTCCCCTACTAAAAATGTCAGGTTTTGGAAGAGGAAAGAAAGTGACAAGTGTGGATTAGTGTTGTCCGCTCAAAGAAAAATGAACCCTTGGTATATAGAAAGTGGATGCTCCAAACATATGATGCGAGAAAAAGGTAATTTTCTATCTCTAAGTGAAAAAAAATCAGGAAACATAACCTTTGGAAATGATGCTCCAGGTAACATAAAGGGTAAAGGGATGGTGATTTTAAGTAATGGAAAAGGAAAATCCCAAGATGTTATACTTGTAGATGGGTTGAAACATAATCTTCTCAGTGTAAATCAGATGCGTGATAGAGGATGTGAAGTGGTGTTCAGGTCCAACGACTACAAGATAAAGTTTGTAAACTCGGGACAAGTGGTGGCCAAAGGCATAAGGATAGAAAATAATGTATATGTGCTGAAAGAAAATAGAGAAAAATGTCATGTAAGCAAACATGATGAAAGATGGTTATGGCATAGGAGACTTGGGCATCTAAAATTTGACCACTTAATCAAACTCAGAAATTTCAAGGAAGTAAAAGATCTTTCGAGAATATCAAAGCCCCAAGATTCAATGTGTAAACCCTGCCAAGTAGGAAAGCTAAACAGGACACAGTTTAAGTCCAAGAGATTTACTTCAATAGAGAAACCACTTCAACTAGTTCATATTGATTTATGTGGACCATCAAGATAGGAAGGCACAAGGAAAGAAAACTACTTCATGTTGATTATTTATGATTACTCCAGACTTACTTGGGTTGCCTTCCTCAAAGAAAAAGATGAAGCATTTGAGAAATTTAAAATATTTACGGCTTTAACTGAGACTCAAATAGGCAAGAGGTTGAAGGCAGTAAGATTAGACCGAGGAGGAGAGTTTATGTCAAGTGACTTCAAGGAATTATGTGATAAGCATGGGATCAATAAAGAATACACAATCCCAAGAACTCCACAACAAAATGGAGTAGTTGAGAGGCAAAACAGATCAGTGCAGGAAATGGCCAGGTCAATGATGAATGAGAAGAACATTGGTCAAACCTACTGGGTAGAAGAAATACACACAATAGTCCATGTTCTTAACAAAGCCCACCTCAGACCACAAACTGACAAGACACCTTATGAACTGTGGTTTGGGAGACCTGCTTCAATTAAACACTTCAAATTCTTTGGGAGTAAATGATGCATAAAGAATAATGATGAGAACCTTGGCAAATATGATGACAGGGATGATGAAGGTATCTTCTTGGGGTATGCTACAAACAGTAAAGGATACAGATGCTATAATAAGAGGCTTCATAAAATGGTTGACTGTATTGACGTAAAAGTTGATGAAGGAATCCCAGCAAGAGAGGTGTACAAAAATGAGTCTTCTACATAAGACACAGTTAGAGCCGAAGATGAATAGGTCCAAGAATAAGAAAATGAAGAATCTGAATCAGATGAAAACACAAACACTCAGAAAGACTCAAATCAACGTAAAACATCAAATTCCTCCTCCAGAATCACTCAAAAGAATCATCCTGCAAGTCAGATAATTGGTGAAAAATACAAAGGTGTACAAACCAGGAGAAAGCTAATCAAAAACACTGAACAATCACATATAGATTTCATATCCATGCTGGGACCCAAGAATTTTAATGAAACTAGCAAAGATGAACATTGGGTTAAAGAAATGAATGACGAACTTGATTAGATTGAGAAAAACAATACATGGGAGATGGTTCAGAGACCGGAAGGTAAAAATATCATTGGTTCCAAATAGATCTTTAAGAATAAGTTGAATGAGCAGGGACAAGTTGTCAGGAAAAAAGAAAGATTGGTTTGTAAAGGCTATGCTCAAATAGAAGGATTGGATTTTGATGAAACATTTGTGCTCGTAGCAAGATTGGAAGCTATCAGAATATTTCTTTCCTATGCTTGTCATAAAAGGTTTAAAGTCTATCAAATGGATGTCAAGTCAGCTTTTTTAAATGGAGATTTAAATGAAGAAGTCTATATGGAACAACCAGAGGGTTTTGAACTTTCTGATAACCCTTACTTAGTATGCAAGCTGAAGAAAGATTTATGGATTAAAACAAGCCCCTCGTGCCTGGTATCATAGACTGGATACGTATCTCAAAGAAAAAGGGTTCAAGAGAGGAATAATTGACAACAATCTATATATCAAAACAGAGGGTGATTATTTGTTCATTGTGTTGGTCTATATAGATGACATCATCTTCAGATGTAATAAGGATTCATTAGTAAAATGGTTTTCTTCTACCATGGAGTCTAAGTTTGAAATGTCTATGATAGGTGAACTGTCATTTTTTCTTGGTCTGCAAATTACTCAGAGGTCTAAAGGGATGTTCATTTCTCAAGAAAAATATCTAAGAGAAATGTTGAAAAGGTTTCAAATGGAAGATTCTAAACCTGTGGGCACACCTATGGTTACTGGATGCAAATAAAGAAAGGATGATGACTCACCTGATGTTGATCAAAGTTCATATAGGTCAATGATAGGCAGCCTATTGTATATCACATCATCTGGCCCAGACATAATGCATGTTGTTGGAATGGTAGGAAGATATCAGTCTGCACCTAAACATAGTCATTTGCTAGCTGTCAAAAGGATATTCAGATATTTGAAAGAAACAATGAACTATGGCCTATGGTATCCTAAGAATCAGAATTTTCAATTATCATCCTACTGAGATACTGATTGGGATAACTACAAGGATGAAAGGAAAAATACGAGTGGAGGTGCGTTTTTCTTAGGAGATTCTCTAGTAGCATGGTTGAGTAAAAATCAAGGTTCCATTTCTTTATCAACTATAGAGGCAGAGTACATTGTTTTTGCTACCTGTTGCACTCAGGTATTATGGATGATTCAGACACTTGTAGATTTGGAGGTAAAATATGTTGCACTGATCCCAATTCACTGTGATAACACTAGTGCCATCAATGTGTCCAAGAATCTTGTATTCCACTCCAAGACCAAGCATATTCCCATAAAATACCATTTTATGAGAGAGAAGGTCACCAATCAGATTGTTCAGGTCCATTACATTCCAACAACAGAAAAAAATGCAGACATCTTTACTAAACCCCTAGCCAAGACACCATTTGAATATCTTAGAAAGAAGTTGGGTGTCATCCCGTCTCACACCTAAGAGAGTCCATCATGTTAGGGGGAGTTTTTTATTGATTGAATATCTGATACCTCCTAAAATTACTGCAACAACTTAGGGGGAGCATGTTTTCTTTGACATTGATGTCAAAGGGCGAGAAAAGGAGAGGTCCAGACTGGATGCTTATTGACGAGAGAAATTGACCGCTCGTCAAATTGAGGAGTGAATCTAGTCCGAGGTTGTATAAATAACCCAATTCGTTTGGATTAATCCACTCCGATGGGTTTAGCAGCTCCGTTGGCCGATCTAAGTCCTAGGAAAGTGAAAAAACTAAACTAAAGAAACTAACTAAGTGAAAAACAGTTGCTGCAACTATATACAAGTCTAATATATATTCATAGTTCGCTAATTAATATTAATAAAAGAGTAATCCTACTTATTAAATGTACAGTGTATTAATATATTTACATCTCTATCATATGTACAGTATTCACAAGATGCAAATTTTATTCGAAATCTGCAAAATCATATATGAATTGACTTATGACAACGAAGCTGGTGCTTTTTGATTTTTTATAACTTTATAAACAGAAAATGAGATGCCAACTATCTAGCTTAGCAATAAAAATAACAATCTGTACTATAAATCTAAACTACAAAAAAATCTTATATTGATTAAACTACTAAAATGAACAATCAAACTGACCTGAAATATCATCTTTTATTCGTCCTGTACATAACATCTGCATTCACTGTTTGATGAGGCCAACCCGTACCAGATTTTCCAATACTTCGCATAAACACGAAGCAACAATTCTTTTGAATGCTAATGACAGAACAAATGAGAGATATAGTGACAGAAATCTTACAATTTCACAAGTGACCACATTAAGATAAACCCTGCTATGAAAACTCGTGCATGAATGTTCAACAAATGATAAAGATAAATCTCTTAATCCCAGGTTTAAAAAAAATGATTACTGTGTCATAAATCTGGAACATGAACATGGATCATACATATAAATTTATATCAATCCCAATCTATAGTAAACCATAACAGCGAAAGCAATAATAGTCTTAACTACAAATTGAAACAATCTTAACTTGAATAGAACCACAATATGGAAAAGCTAAAGCTGCAACCAGTATCATATTTCATTAAAGTGTGAAAATCATAAATCCATCGTTCTTTGCCCCAAGCAACGATGATATCTATTTACAAAAATAATACATATATAAAAGCCACAGGATCAAAACATTCCTTGTGGAAATTATCAAAGTTGTTCCAAAAATCGTGGGAAATACAATCTCCCAAATTCCTATTCCTATCTAAAACTAACAGCCTAATCTAAAACCATGTAAGGAAATAGAATGTTCAGAAATGCCACTAATAATACAATTTCCTTTAAAATTTGTATGTACCTGTAAATGAAGAAGAATACATGATTTCAGATTGTGTTTTAGTTGTAAAATCAAAAAAATCAAATTGTAATGACTAGCTACATAATGTCACGATTCTGTAGCTAGTTATTATTATATACAGAATCGAGTTTTATCATTCAATCAAAACAGAAATGGATGCGATTTGAGCCAACAAATTCTATATGCTAATTCAACACAAACAAAATCATTTTAAAATCACTCTTGAAATACCATACCTTGGTTTCAGGGATTCGATTTGATCAAGCTATTTTTGAATTGACAATGGTAGTGGCCGCCTCTACATTTTTGAAAACAACAGAGCTTATGGTCTTCTTCCTTTTATCATTAACTTGCAATCTATTGTTTTCCTTGTTTATCACATTTACTCAGTCCTCCAAGGACTTGATTTGGGATTGGAGCAAAGGGAGGTCTATATAATATCGGTCAAGCCACGACTTACATTCGTCGCACTGTGGTTGATCAGGCCGTGTAATTACAGGTGAGGAACTTCTTAATTGACTAGCAGTTTCTCTGTCGAGTTTGATCCCGGGGAAGTTGGGGTCATCTCTAAGGCACGGTGGGAAGTTTGTCACATAGTCGTAGGGCTTAACTGAACAAAGTCTGTGAGAGTATGGATACTCCTCGGTTAGAAACCGTTCAATTTCAGAATCGGAATCTTCACTTAACAGGATTGGTTTTGATCTGTGTTTTCTTTTGGTTTGTTACGAGCACAACATGAAACCCAGCGCGTGACCTTTTTACCTTTGCAATTGATATCACTGTTGATTTTACCCTTTTTCTTTGCAGACCTCTTAACAGGATTACCACCATCTTTTGGACATGAGTTAGACAGGGTGTCGTGTTGGGTAGTGTTCGGGTAGGTTAAGGGTTCAACAGAGGGTAAGAGTGTAGAGGAGGGAATGAGAGGCCCGACAAGGGTTTCTGTGACAACGGTTTTGTCAACTTGTCCTATTTCATGACTGGAAAAACCATTATTCAACAAGAAAGCGTACCAACAATCGCCACTCAACTTCAACTGATGAACCACAATAATTTTAATTAAACAGTGGTGGAAGAGGCTAGAGTCGGCTTTCTCCCTTTTGAAGCAATTAGCCATTTTATATAAACTCCTAATCAAAAAATGTGGCATATTTAAGGGAAAATCTATGAAACTCATGAGCAGTCGTAGGTGGTATAGGAAAAATAGACCGTATCTACCCTCGCATGTAACAAACTGCTTGATAATAGCCAAAAAATCATGCCATCTAGATTTCAGAGCTGTAACGGGAATACCTTTGTCGCAATTGTTAATCTTCCTTGAGGTAAACAATAGTGGCCATGGTACTTTGTCAACCTTCGAATTTTTAAACCATCTTTGTCCCTCGACTGGTAGACCAGTGGCTGAGCTAAGGAAATCCTCGTTCACTTCGAGCTGGACATCCCCAATTTTGGCTCTGCACCCATCGAATGTAAGTGCTAATTGTTGAGCAACTGTTAGGTTCAAACCCTCGAACTTCTCAACAAAAACCCACCAACCATTCCTCTTTAGGTCCTCTGGGGTGTTATCAAGCAACAATAAAGTTTGGACAGTGTTGGGCTCGATTCGCACTACAGGAGCCATAGCTATTGACACAAAATCAACAGGGTAATCGGCGAGAGGGTTTGACAGGGTAGACACAGAACCTTTTTCCCCAAAGCTTCCCCAACACAAGAAAAGGCAACCCGAAATGCAATTCAGAGCGTTAATGCTTATGCGTGCGAGGGTGGTGGAGTAAATTGGGACCATGCAAGAATATCATGTTGGGTTGTACAACCGATCGACGCCTTTGTGTAATGGTACATTCAAATCAACAATGCATAGCCAAATGAATTACCACATAACCATGATTTGACACAAAAAACATGTTCAAACAAACCATTGCATCGAAGTTTATATAAACTGACACCATATTAACAATAGTCAAATTCATAAATATTTGGTGTTTTGATAATGTGTGACCAATGGTTCATTTGAGGTCAAAGAGTTGTAACCACATAAACAAATAGGTTCATAACAATCCAAAATATCATTTTAATGCAATCAACATGAATTCCAACTGTGGGTTTTCACGATTGCAATCGTGAAAATGAAAATGAAAAGCAGGTATGCAAAATTGAAAGATAATGGTGTCATTTTAAAAAGTTGCGATGAGTATTGAGGGTTCAAAACCCTTGTGTAGGTAGCTTGTAAGGAAAAAGATAGAAATTAGTATGGCTACCAACAATGACGACACACTGGTAGAAGCAATTATCTCTGCCAAATGAACAAGTCCAGATTAGGATAATGAGAAAAACTCTAACTCGAAAATAACCAGAAAACTGTTTGAACATCATCATCAATAATAAAAAATTCCATCTTGTTATTTTAAAAGATGAAAATTGATAACAATCTTAACAAAAGCGAGTCACGATATTAAGGTTAAAATCTCCAATACTGTTAACAAAGCCATTGCTGCCAGCAGGCGTCCATAGCCTCGACAGGGTTTCCAATTAACCCACTCCAATATCCATATCCTTCCAGTAAGTTCTAGATCAGAACGAAAGACATTTAAGGTCAAGAGATTCCATATCTAAAAATTTTCATATACCCGACATTGCTTTGCTGCCAGCGGCCTTGTTCAGTACCCCGACAAAGTTATCTTGGCGTCATGCATGCATTTACCCACTGCTAGTAGACCTGTTCAGTATCTCGGTGGGTTTACAAGAACTTCCCACAACTCTTTAATGATTTATTTGGTTTTTAAAGATATATAATTGAGCGGGGTGACGCTGAAAATTATGATATTTTGGACATATTTTAATAAATTACAGACCTTGAGAGATTTTTTTTTTTTTAAAACTTTCCTTCATTAAGATCTAGAGATAGTTTGTTAATAAACTGACCTTTGGAGGCAGGGAGACATCTTATGATTTGTTCTCTTAAGGAACAAGGTAGCGTAAGAATAAATGGATGATCATGAAAAGATTCAATTACAGATTTAAATCAAGAAACGTCTTTCAGGCAACAAGCTTTGTTCAACATGGCTGTAAACTTCAGAGGCATATAATAATTGATGTTTAAACAAACTTTCAGCAGTCATTTCAGAGGATTTTTTTTTTTGTTCTCTTAATCTGAACAGTTCATGATGCAGGTATATGTATTTCAAAAGACTAATAAGCGTAAGGGAGAAATCAAAACCAAAACAACAAAGAAAAATGGAAAGAAAACAAAGGAAAAATATTTACACATTGTACACAGGGTTTTCATCAGGTGAAATACCTTTTTAGAGCTTGGCCATTCACTAGATAGGTGTCTGACTATCCCTCTAGACTCTATAATCTGAAAGAGATGGGACCCAATTTCTCAGCAATCAAAAACGGTCCTAGCCATAAGTTCTGAAACTTCATATGCTCTCCCTTTCCCTCATGTGGTTTGTCCCATTTTAGGACAAGGTCACCTACTTCAAAGTTATTCTCAGAGGTAGAGTTGGAATCAAACCAGATTTTAACCACAAGTTGATGCTGATCCAACTTCCATTTTGCTTGAGCCCTTACTTCTTCTAGTTTTAATAATGCGTTAATTCAATTCTCCAAAGGGGGGAAGTCCTCTTCCTGTATTTTCTGTGATAGCTGCAGTGAGGGAAGAAGAATATGTGGTGGCAGAATTTCTTCTCTTCCATAGACGAGAAAGAAGGGAGAGTTACCCACAATAGTTTTCAGAGTTACTCTATTAGCCCAGATTACGTTTAATAGTGCATTATGCCAATTTTTGTGATTCTCAGATACCATTCTCTTGATGATTTTAATCATATTCTTATTAGTTGATTCTACCAATCCATTACCTTAAGGGTAATAGCTGGCAGAATAATTTAATTTAATCCCTTTTTCTAGATTGAACTCACTCATCTCAAGAGACGAAAAATAGGAAGCGTTATTGAATACTAGGCAGTCAGGGATACCAAAACGAGTAATAATATTTGAATTCAAAAAGGCAATTACCTGACTAGTATTCACAACCTTTAATGGGATAGCCTCAGACCACCTGGTGAAGTAATCTGTGGTTGTTATGATAAAATTATGCTTCTGAGAGGATGGCAGATTGATTGGACCTATAATATCAAGACCCCACTACTGAAAATGGGAGTCTACTAAAACAGGCTACAAAGGGAAGGCTGGTTTCTGTATTCATCCGGATGCCTTTTGACAAATAACACACTTGCGAAACAAGGCATGAGCATATTTAAAAAGTTTAGGCCAGTAATAACCTTCTCTTAATAATTTATGGGCAATTGTATCTCCACCAAAATTCCCACCAGCTTCTCCTGCGTGCAATTCTAATAAGACCTTTTCTGCTTCATCTTTCTCAAAACAGCGCATTAGTAGTCCATCAAAATTTTGATGAAACAAAATACCCTTAATCAACTGAAAGGAGGTAGATTTCAATCTTAGCGCTCTTCTTTTAGTGGGATCCAGGTGGCAGGGGGCTGACCCATGTTCAAGACATAATTTTATATCATCATACTAGGGGCTAACATAGTTTTGTGCACAACAGATTAAATTTTGGTAGTGTTGTCTTGGGTTTGACACATCATTTTCCTCTTGCTGTCCTGCCGCTGAGTCAGTGACTAACTTGCATAGCCCTTGACCTCTCACTATTTGTGATGGGGTGATTTCTATGTCATACTCTTGTAAGGATGTGACCCAGTTCTCCCTCTTTTTGCCTAGTTCTTTCTGTACTAGCAAATTTCTGATGACTAGGTAGGGAACGATAATTTTCGTCCTAGATTTCAAAAGATATGATCGAAAGTGATTTATTTCTTTAAAAATAGCATAGGCTTGTTAATCTACTACTGGGTAATTAAGTTCTACGCCTTTGAAAGATGAGCTCATAAAGGCAATTGGGACTTCATTTTTTTCAGCGTTCTTTTGAGTTAGGACAACAGCGTAAGAGCGGTCAGAAGAAAATGTGTAGAGAGTGAAGTCTTGCGAAAAGTCAGGGCTCATCAGAGAAGGAGCATCTATTATGGCCTTTTTTATTGAATTAAAATCTTGGTTTTCTAAGGGTCCCCAATGATATTGTACGTCCTTTTTTATTAAGTTCTGTAAAGGTATAACCATTTCTGAAAAACTGGGGACGAATCTCCTGACAAAGTTTATTTGGCCTAAGAAAGACTGCATAGACTTTTTTGACGAGGGAGGGGGGAGTTTCGAGATGACTTGAGTCCTTTAGGGGTCGATAATCATCCCTTTGCTTGATACAATAAGTCCTAAGAGCTTACCTTGTTCTACTGCGAAGATATATTTTTTAGGATTCAAGGAAATGTCATACTTACGACATCGTTGTAGAACGGATCTCAAATGAGCTAGATGATCAACTTTGTTTTTTGAGAATACAGTAACGTCATCTAGGTAAACTACGACAAATTGATTGATTAAGCCTCAGAAAGCAATGTCCATCACTCTCTGGAAAGTGGCACCAACATTAATGAGTCCAAAGGAAATTTTCCTATAAGCATAGGTGCCCCATGGATTGCGGAAGGTAGTTTTAAGTTGGTCTGGAGGAGACATCAGGACTTGGTTATACCGTGAAAAACCATCCAATAAGGATAATATTTCAGAACCAGACACTTATTGAAGGATCTGTTCCATGGGTGGGACAGGGTAGTTGTCTTTATCAGATGCTCGATTAAGATTTCAGAAATCGATGCATAGTCGGATTTCACCATTCTTCTTCTGGACAGGGACAAGATTAGAGACCCATTGCATGTACCTAACTGGGAATATTATCTTAGTGTTCAGAAGTTTATTTAATTCTTTTTTGATAGTCAGTTCGAGTTTTGGGTGCATTTTTCTTAACTTTTGTTGGAACAACAAGGTTTGGGGTTTCATAGGAATGACATGTTGTATGATGTTAGGATCAAAGGTGTTTATGTCATCATACATCCAAGAAAAAACATCTTTGAATTCCTTAAAAAATTTAATAAACGTCGCTTTCACTTGTTCAGAACACCCCACCCCTAAATTTATGCACTATGGATTGTCTTCAGTTCCCAAGTTTACTTTTTCATACGTTAAAGAGGAACTATTTGTTTTACAGTTTACTGATTTTTTGAATTTTTCTTGAAGATCATAATTTTTTTCTAATCTAACTACAGATTTAGGGATAGAATTTACCATATCCGATGAATATTCAGGAGATCTCGGATCTGGTATTACCGTGAAGTCACAAAGATTCTCATCATGAGTGAATTCATTGATCACTGCACCTTGGAAAGTTTCTTCCATATGTAGGAAACTAATAATTTGTTGATCGTCGTCAAAGACTCTCCAATTCATGATGTTGTCGTGGATGGATGGCCTGAAAAATAGTTCGACGGAGAATGCGTTCGGGGACAAGCCTTCTGCAGGAAAGAGTTTCGAAGCTACATTAGCTAATAATTCAGCTTTCGAATTATTCAATCTAGGAATATAACTTATATTGAAAGAAGAAAACTTGTTCATCAAATTCCATACCTCAGATTGGTAGCTTTTAAAATGCGGAGATAAACAATGGATAGAATTTTTTACCTGTCTAACCACGATTTCCAAATCGCCAAAGAAAGTCAAATTTTGAATGTTCATATCTAATGCTTTCCTGAGGCCTTTCAATAAAGCCTCATATTCTGTTGTGTTTTTTCTACATTCAAACTCTAATATGCATGCAATCAGGGTTTTGTTACCTGCTGGATCAATAATCACGTAGCCCGCACCAGCTCCTTCTTTGGATTTTGACCCATCAAAGTAGAGAGACCATATTTGATTTTTGTCGGGTGCATAAGACCATTGGGTAGAAACTGTTGGCTGCGTATATGTCACAATTTCAGACTGTTTCTTTGGGTTAGTTATAGCGGAAGTTTTGGCCATGAAATTGATGAAAAAGGTATCCATCCCTTGTATTTCGGGTGAATCGGCAGAAGGTGTAAATGGTTCATTGGGATCATTTAAATATGTGACTGTGAACTTTAGGTAACGTTCACGATTTACCTTGATTTTGTTGGGCTTTCCATTCTTGGGCAGCCACAAGTGAGACCAATCCGTCACGAAATATCTGTGTAGTTGTTATGACCAGTCTCTGCTTAAAAAAAAACCATAAACTTATGGAATATCTACAACAATAATATCAATTACTTGATGAAATTTGGGGTTAGACGATAATCTTATAATCACATTCCTCAATTCGCCTATAACTTTAACACTAGTTCGATCAATTTGGATGATATTTAAGGTGGATGGTTCAACTTCAGCATTAATATTCTGACATACAGACCACGGAATTACGTTGGAAGATGCTACTGAATCTACCATACAATTGTGCACGTTCCTATTAAAGATTTCAAAAGTTAACAAAAATGGAGGTACATTCCTGCGAGTACTAATGGTGGAAGCTTGTTTCTTTTTACTCGCAGCCTTTGAAACTAATTTGTCTACATTTGTTACATTATTTACATGAAGGTCTCTCTTCTCATGAGGATCAGAATTATTCTTAGCGGAGGCCTTTTGAGGAACTTTTGGGTTATTCTGAAAAACTTTGTTACTGCTTGGATTACCGTTTTTGCTATTCTCTGTGATATTTTGTAACATTTTTTGTAGCAGAAACGAGAATTTTAATAATTCATAAACAAAAATGTTAGCCTTAAATTTTTTAGATATTCAACTAAATCATAATCTAATCTTGGGTTTGCATAATTCTGTTTAGTCTCAGTTGTTTTAGACTTTTTGGGGGGCAAAGTCGTAGTGTTTTCAGAAGAAGGCTTGTTTGTTTTATTACTCCTAGTATTGTAGGGATGTACTGTCTCGAAATTTGCTTGAAAAATGCTACCCGAGAAGTGTCCAAAAATGTTCTGAGAAGATTCATCTTCTTCAACTGTCTCTTGTTCAACTACTTCCTCAGGGATTTCAGGGGGTATCAAGTTATCCTGGGCTTCTAGAATTGTTTGAGTAACGAATTGCAGTCTTTCTATATTTAAGCCTTCGGTGTTTGAATTAGGTCGGTTGGTGGGAAAAGGCTTCCTAAATGGGGGTTTGTAAGGCCCTTTTCTCTAAGAATCTTCTTCAGCTGTCATTTTCAAATCTATAACTTGATTTGACAGTTTTTGAACGACTTTTTGTAAGTTTTCTAGATCTGAGCTTTCAAGTTGCGTTTTGTTTTGGGCAGGTCTAGGGAGGATTTCGATTTTATTTTTGGAATATGAGCTAGTATCTATTTCGTTGCTAGTAGTGTATTTTAAGCTGAGGATGTCTTTCTCAATCTGACTGGCCTCTTCAAAGGCCTCTAACAACGTGGCTTTCTTGGATCTCTTTACCCAAATGGCTATACTTTGATGTAAGGATTTTGTATAGTATGCTATAACAAGATTCTCAGCAGGCATCGAATCCATAGGGATTCAGTTCTTCAGTGTTAAAAATATTTGGTTAAAGTCTTTGATTTTCTCTTTGGGGCTCATTCTTAAACTAGAAAGCTCCATGACTAGAACTTCAAGGGACTTGTTGTCTCCAAACTTCTCAAGAAAACATGATTCAAACTTCTCCCATGACACGATGGTATGTGGTTGTTGGGAAAAGTACCAGGTAGAGGCATTGCCCTCGAAAGTATAGGGGAACAATCTATAGAATACGTCTTCATGCTCGACATTACGGAGTCTAATGGATAACATAAACTTTTTGATATAATCTTTGACGATCTGTTTAGAGTCCGGGTCAAACTTGGGGAGCCACTTCTCCTTATGTTTGGGCCAGGGATGTTGAGGCCTAGGTACAGCTACTACATCTTGGTCGAGCCAGGGTCTGGCCGGATTGTTCTGGTTGGCCATTGGTGTGGGCGGTGTCGAAGGCTGGGATGAGGAAGAGCCTTTGTTAGAGGATTCTTCTTCCGAAGAAGAAGGGGATGAAGGAGGTGGTGAGGGTGGTATTCCAGATCCTCCTGCTGAAGGAGTGAGGGTTGGATCTGTAGGGTTTAAAGTGAGGTTAGTGCCTCCGAGTTGTTCTCTGATATCAGAGAAATCTAATGGTTGGTCCAAAGGTTGGTTTTGTTTCCTTAAATAGGCGAAGGCACTATGTGTTATTATGAGAGATTGGCGGACAATCTCTTGTACGTCACCACCTGTAGGATTTGGGGTTACTGGTTCAACTCTGATCTGTAGATCGTCCTTTGATGTGGTTGTTGTTTGAGGGAAAATGTTGTCGTTTGAATGATTTCTTGTCACTATAGGTGAGCGGGTAGGTGGTGGAGGAGTCTTACAACCACCTCATGCCATTAATAATTTTCATGCCCTCCTTCTAGCACCATTTGTTGACGGACGAAATTGACCGCTCATCAACTGGAGGAGTGAATCTGGTCCGGGGTTGTCTAAATAACCCAAGCCATTTGGATTAATCCACTCCGATGGGTTTAGTGGCTCCGTTGGCCGATCTAAGTCCTAGGAAAGTGGAAAAACTAAACTAAAGAAACTAACTAAGTGAAAAATAGCTGCTGCAACTATATACAAGTCTAATATATATTCACAGTTCGCTAATTAATATTAATAAAAGAGTAATCCTACGTATTAAATGTATAGTGTATTGATATATTTAAATCTCTATCATATGTACAGTATTCACAAGATGCAAATTTTAATCGAAATCTGCAAAATCATATATGAATTGACTTATGACAGCGAAGCTGGTGTTTTTTGATTTTTTATAACTTTATAAACAGAAAATGAGATGGTAGCTATCTAGCTTAGCAATAAAAATAACAATCTGTACTGTAAATCTAAACTACAATTTTTTTTTTTATTGATTAAGCTACTAAAATGAACTATCAAACTGACCTGAAATATCATCTCCTATTCGTCTTGTACATTGCAAAAGCGTTCACTGTTTGATGAGGCCAACCCGTACCAGATTTTCCAATACTTCGCATAAACACGAAGCGACAATGCTTTTGAATGATAACGACAGAACAAATGAGAGATATAGTGACAACAATCTTACAATTTCACAAGTGACCACATTAAGATAAACCCTGCTGTGAAAACTCATGCATGGATGTTCAACAAATGATAAAGATAAATCTCTTAATCCCAAGTTTAAACAAAATGATTATTGTGTCATAAATATGGAACATGAACATGGATCATACATATAAATTTATATCAATCCAAATCTGTATTAAACCATAACAACGAAAGAAATAATAGTCTTAACTACAAATTGAAACAATCTTAACTTGAATAGAACCACAATATGGAAAAGCTAAAGCTGCAACTAGTATCATATTTCATTCAAGTGTAAAAATCATAAATCCATCGTTCTTTGCCCAAAGAAACGATGATCTCTGTTTACAAAATTAATACATATATAAAAGCCATAGGATCAAAACATTCCTTGTGGAAATTATCAAAGTTGTTCCAAAATTTTTGGGAAATACAATCTCCCAAATTCCTATTCCTATCTAAAACTAACAGCCTAATCTAAAACCATGTAAGGGAATAGAATGTTCAGAAATGCCACTAGTAATCCAATTTCCTTTAAAATTTGTATGTTCCTGTAAATGAACAAGAATACATGATTTCATATTTTGTTTTAGTTGTAAAATAAAAAAAATCAAATTTTAATGACTAGCTACAGAATGTCACGATTCTATAGCTAGTTATTATTATAAACAAAATCGAGTTTTATCATTCAATCAAAACAGAAATGGATGTGATTTGAGCCAACAAATCCTATATGCTAATTCAACAAAAACAAAATCATTTTAAAATCACTCTTGAAATACCATACCTCAGTTTCATGGATTCGATTTGATCAAGCTATTTTTGAATTAACAATGGCAGTGGTCGCCTCTACATTTTTGAAAACAACAGAGCCTGTGGTCTTCTGCCTTTTATCATTAGCTTGCAATATGTTGTTTTCTTTGGTTAGCACATTTACTCGGTCCTCCAAGGACTTGATTTAGGATTGGAGAAAAGGGATGTTTGTATAATATCAGTCGAGCCACGACTTACATTCGTCGCACCGTGGTTGATCAGGCTGTGTAATTATAGGTGAGGAACTTCTTAATTGACTAGAAATTCCTCTATCGAGTTTGATCCCGGAGAATTTGGGGTCATCTCTAAGGCACGATGGGAGGTTTTTCACATAGTCATAGGGCTTAACTGAACAAAGTCAGTGAGAGTATGGATACTCCTCGGTTAGAAACCGTTCGATTTCGAAATCAGAATCTTCACTTAACAGGATTGGTTTTGATCCATGTTTTCTTTTGGTTTGTTACGAGCACACCATGAAACCCAACACGTGGCCTTTTTACCTTTGCAATTGATATCACTGTTTCTTTTACGCTTTTTCTTTGTAGACCTCTTAACATTTTTACCACCGTCTTTTGGACATGAGTCAGGCAGGGTGTCATGTTGGGTAGCATTCAGGTAGGTTGGCGGTTCAACAGAGGGCAAGAGTGTAGGGGAGGTAATGACAGGCCCAACAAGGGTTTATGTGACAATGGTTTTGTCAACTTGTCCTATTTTAGGACTGGAAAAACCATTCCTCAACAATAAATAATCCCAACAATCACCACTCAACTTCAACTGATGAACCACAATAATTTTAATTAAACAGTGGTGGAAGAGGTTGGAGTCAGATTTCTCCCTTTTGAAGCACTTAGCCATTTTATATAAACTCCTACGGAGAAAATGTGGCATATTTAAGGGAAAATCTATGAAACTCATGAGTAGCCATAGGTGGTATAGGAAAACTAGACCGTATCTACCCTCGCATGTAACAAACTGCTTGATAATAGCCAACAAATCATGCCATCTAGATTTCAGAGCTGTAACGGGCATACCTTTGTCACAACTCTTAATCTTCCTTGAGGTAAACAACAGTGGCCATGGTACTTCGTCAACCTTCAAATTTTTAAACCATCTTTGTCCCTCGGCTGGCAGACCAGTGGCTGAGCTAAGGAAATCCTCGTTCACTTCGAGCTGGACGTCCCCAATTTTGGCTCTACACCCATCGAATGTAAGTGTGAATTGTTGAGCAACTTCCAGGTTGAAACCCTTGAACTTCTCAATAAAAACCTGCCAACCATTCCTCTTTAGGTCCTCTCAGGTGTTATCAAACAACAACAAAGTTTGGACACTGTTGGGCTCGATTCACACTACAGTTTCCATAGCTAATAGCACAAAATCAATAGGGTAATTGGCGAGAGGGTTTGACAGGGTAGACACGGAACCATTTTCCTCGAAGCTTCCCCAACACAAGCAAAGGCAACCTGAAATGCAAGTCAGAGCGTTAATGATTATGCGTGAGAGGGTGGTGGAGTAAATTGGGACCATGCAAGAATATCATGTTGGGTTGTACAACCGATCGACGCCTTTGTGTAATGGTACATTCAAATCAACAGTGCATATCCAAATGAATTACCACATAACCACAATTTGACCCAAAAATCAACATGTTCAAACAAACCATTGCGTCGAAGTTTATGTAAACTAACACCATATTAACAATAGTCAAATGCATAAATATTTGGTGTTTTGATAATGTGTGACTAGTGGTGTATTTGAGGTCAAAGAGTTGTAACCACATAAACAAATAGGTTCATAACAATCCAAAAGATCATTTTAATGCAATCAACATGAATTCCAACTGTGGGTTTTCATGCTTGCAGTCATCAAAATGAAAACGAAAAGTAGGTATGAAAAAGCGAAAGATAATGGTGTCATTTTAAAAAGTTGTGATGAGTGTTGAGGGTTCAAAACCCTTGTGTAGGCAGCTTGTAAGGAAAAAGATAGAAATTAGTATGGCTGCCAACAATGCTACAGTTGGAGTTCCAAATAGATTAGTGCAGTTGTTCAGGGTTTCCATCAATGCCAAACGGGGAGATTGTTGGCATGTTTATTAGGCAAGTGTGCTTGTCATTGATGGCAAGACTAGAGTATGCAGCAATGGAGAAACAAGGACAGTGTAAGATCATAATACATAGTGCAGAGGTGCATGAAGAGTGCAAGATTGTGCTTGTTTATTTGATAGCAAACAAGCAGGCAAGGAATATCAACATCGCAGGGATAACTGCATGGAAATATTAAAAGCGTAAACTTCATTTCAGAGTTTTGGATACCAGGAGATTGAGAAGTCAAGAGTTGAGACTCTTTAATAGAAGAGTCCCGGAGTTGTGAAATACAGAATCCCGAAATCCCGAAACAGGCACATCAACAAGAGTTTCGCAGACTAGGAAATAATTCCATTTTAGAGTTTTGGATATTGGGAGATTGAGAAGTCAAGAGTTGAGACTCTTCAACACAAGAGTCCCGGAGTTGCGAAATCCGGAATCCCGAAATACCGAAAGAGGCACATCAACAAGAGTTTCGCAGATCGGGAAATAACTCCATTTCAAAGTTTTGGATACTGGGAGGTGGAAGAGTCAAGACTCTTCATCATCAGGAGTCCCGGAATCACGAAATACAAAATGCCAAAATCCATAAAGCAGGAGACAGTTTTGGATACCGGGATTTCAGATACTGGGAGTTGGGAATGTCAAGAACTCTTAGTACAGGAGTCTCAAAGTCGCGAAATGCAAAATCATGAATTTTCAAAGACTCCATATCGAAACTTCAGATACCGGGAGTTGGAGGAGTTAAGTTCCGAGACTCTTCATCACAGGAGTTCTGAAAAGGTGAAATGTGAAATGCTGAAATACAATTGATCCGAATCCATTTCGGAGTTTCGGATACCGAGAGATGGAAGAGTCAAGACTCTTCATCATTAGGATTCATGGAATCATGAAATGTGAAACAAAAAAATCCTGGAAGAAGGAATTATATGCGGTAGACCACGTCAGAAAGGAAAGGTGGAAGACTATGACACATGGGATGATCAGACAACGACAAGTATCAAGTTGATTTGGCAATTCAGGCCACTGGAATTCACAAATTCTGAGTGACACGTTGTTAAGCCCTAATATCAGATCATTACCCCTTAATTGGGTCATATTATATTAGTAATGTTATTTTATTTATGTCAGCTTTAGGCCATTAGTTGTAGTTATACCTCCTAGTCTCCTATATATACCAAGGAGACATTTTCATTTTGAATCATCTTGTACTTGAACATTTAAGTGGGGTAAAAGGAGGTTTCCCCCTCGAAGAGGCTCTTTATTTGAAATTATCTCTTTTTCAAGGCGTTGAGTACTTTTTCTGAGGTTTTTCTATGCTATATTGATGTTTGGTTCTTAACATATGGTATCAGAGCTCAAGGTCTTGGGATTTCACTACTACATCTGAGACACCGTGGCATTTTCGCTATAACTTTTTTTCTACAACGTTTCAGAAGGAACGGATTGGAGGATATTTATTATACGGATCAAGGTACGTTGGGTTCAAAATTACGCTCTTGAGGCCTTATAAGTTCATAGATACATCTTGTACAAGATGGGGTTCTGGAATCATCCCGAAATGAGTCATTGCAGAATTTTTGCTATAAAAATTTTTCTGTAACATTTTAGACCCTGAACTCTGGAGACCATTTACATAAATTAGTATGGTATATGTGGTAAAAATTTCAGCTTTTGGGTCATCTTAAATTTGTATATACACCTTGTGTAAGATAGGGTATCTAACTAGTCCTATTGACTAGTCTCAAGAAGGTGTTCTAGGTAAAACAATCATAACTTCTTGCTACAGTATCCAAATTGAGTGGGACTAGTTTCATTGGATCATGGAAATTCTGTATTATTTTGGATGCAAGTTTTAGAATTTGATATCAATCATTTTGTGTGGGGCATTCTATACAAGTGAGATTTCCTGGAAAGGCCAAAAAACAACAAGTTGTGAGGAAGTTACTGTAAATTCCACTTGGCACATCCAATTTTGATCAGACCTATGGAATTGTAGAGAAAAAATATCAAAGAACTACCTGAAAGAAAGTTTCATACCCAGAAGGGCCAAAACTTGGGAGATAGAACAGAATAAATATTTTCTAGCAGAACTGCCTCAAAATCAAGATTCAAAAGTGATACTTGGCCAAAATCCCACCAAAAAAGGGACCTTCTGCACCAAATAAGCCTCTAGAAAATCCTAATTGGACTCTTGATGAAGGTGAAGAAATGTGTAGGGACATAAATGAACTACAAAAGAAGATGGATTCAATGGAAGCTAAGTTGATGGA
>JZKD02S1519302.1:59535-102106 GCA_000966675.3 Picea glauca | reverse complement strand
GTAAAAGGAGGTTGCCCCCTCGAAGAGGCTCATTATCTAAAATTATCTCTTTTTCAAGGCGTTGAGTACTTTTCCTGAGGTTTTTCTATGCTATATTGATGTTTGGTTCTTAACACATGTGGCAGCCACTCGGGTCACAACACATCATCGAGTGACGCAAGACTGACCTCGCTCCGGGAGTTTTTTTTTGCTTCAGGAGTTTTAACTCCATCACTCCCCCAAAGTCCCAAAGGATGAACATCTGGGGTAGAGGATAGTCGTCTGATCACCATGGATTGTGGACCATTGATCCAGGGATCGAAGAGCTATAGAGAAGAGCTTGAATCGGCAAGCTCCATTTTGGAATTTCGGGGACCGCAACTTGGAGAGTCGAGATACCTTGCAACAAGAATTCGCGACATGCAAAATAGTGAAATGTCGAAATACGAAATTCCAAAATGAACCAAGCTAGTGCAACCAAGCTCCATTTCAGAGTTTCGAGGATCAGGACATGAAGCGTAAAGAAAACTTAACCACAGGAATCACAAAATTCTATAATACCGAAATGCGAAATAAACGCAAGATCCTACGGATTCAATCCAATGGTGTAGGTGATTTTGAATATAATTAGAGGGATATTGTTGCACTTCACAGTGTAACTACTAGAAATCATTGATGGTTTCTACCAGAGGACTCGAAGATAGTTCTATGTGATTGCTAGAGAAGATGAAGAGTCTTAAGGAATTTGCCAGTGGAATGAAGACTGTTCGTAGAGGCAATTGACAGATAAATCTAACTACTAGAGAAGCTGAAGAGTTGTGATGATGATCAGGAAGAGCACTTGACATGGAGAGAGAATGCAGAAGGTGCACAAAGACTATAAGTATGTATAACAAAGAAGAGATGGGTTGTTGTTGTTGTGGGGGATTCGGGACTGTAGAAGGAGGAGTGTGCAACAACTGAAATAGAGTGAAGATGAATGGTGCATGGCATGGAGTTGGTGCACATAGCATGAAAGGAAGAAGCAAAGAAAGCACAAGGGATGTGTGCAACAAGACAATGATACACTAAAGGAAGGTTGAGGTTCTCCTGTAGAGAAAAACAGAAGATCAGAAATCCCAAGAAGATGCAGATAGAGAGACACTGACACAGGAGAGCAGAGCAACATAGCAGAACAATGATAAGCTTGATAAGCCAATGAAAAATATTGTATCAATGTGATAAGTTTCATTAGAAAAGATTTATATTTCAGGGTTGTAGGGAGGAGCTAGGGAGGACTGCTGTCCTCATAAGGTTTAAGTGGGTGCTTGAACAAAGGGAGTTGTAGCTTCCATCTGGTTGTAGCTAGAGAAACCAGGGTGGCAGGGTGGTACAAGGAAGAACTGTTGTTCTCTGGTTTATAGGTTGGTTCTTGTATGATTGGAAGTTGGTTCTTCCATCCAGTTGGTGCTGGAACACTTAGGGAGTAGGTGCTTCCCTCTAGTTGGTTCTAGAGAAACCAAGGAGTGGTGCTTCCTTCTAGTTGGTGCTAGAGAAATCAGAGAGTTGGTGCTCTCAGCAAGTAGCAGCTTGCAAAACAGAGGTTGCAGTCTCATTATGAGTTGGTTCTCATATGTATGATAATGTAAAGAATGTAAAGATTACTTATCATATAAAGAAGAAGAGGGTTTTACCCTGTATGGGTTTCCTCGAGAAGTATCTGTCTCTTTGTATCTCATATGTGTGACTGATGCTGAATGTTCTTTTCCTTATCTCCTTGCATTATTATGATTATCATTGAGTTCTTTTTAAAGAGTTTAAAATAAGCATAATTGTTTAAGCACAGTAACAACTGATTCACCCCCCTCTCAGTTGTCCAACATACTCATTTTTCCACACGAGAGTCAAACTTTCCCATTCTTCCATCTTCTCTTTTGATGTAGCATTTGCTTGCAAATACTCTTAAGTGATTCAAATTTGTTGGTCTTTCTTTCCATATCTCATAGGGAGTTTTGTCATTGTTTTTTCTGAGCATTACTCTGTTTTGAATGTGAACTGTTGTATGCACTACATGTGTCCAAAAAATATCTATCAATTTGGAATCCATTAGCATTGTTCCATCCATTTCCTATGTAATTAACATCCATAATGTTCCTTTGTCTCTGAAACACTATCTAAACCAATCTATGAATCCATTCTCTCATCCATTGTCATATATCTATCCAAAACTACTAAGTGTTATTACAAATACATCTCTATCCATACTGTCCAAGAATCTATTACACAATTGTCCATAATGCTAACCCATTTATTACTATACTATCATGAATTCTTCACTACTACACCTATCAAACTTTACTTCTGCTAACTAACTACTCTGGATTAGTCTACTCAAACTCTACAAGTTGCTCGAAGGATTTCTCTTTGGTATGTCATAACTATCGCATAGACTCCCCCTATCTAATATTTATGTTACTTGGGAGTATCTAAGCTGGATGGATCAGAACAATTCCTACTCTAATGTGTATTCATCATCATCTTCATTGGTAGATTCATCATCTCTTTGATCTATGACTTCTTTGTTTCTGTCTGTGGATTCATATTTCACTACAATGCATGAAGGTACAATCACTTGAACATGTTCCTTATTTACCTATCCTAATTTTCTTTCAGTTATTTTCCAAACCTTTATGTATCTGGCATCTTTTGTTTTCTCTGTATATTTTTCTTCATCTCATTTTATTTCCAATCTTACGATATCTGGGACTTGGTCTTTGTTCACAAGTTCTTCATGTTTTCTTATCCATACTTTCTTATATATAATATATATTCTCTTTCATGGAAGTATCAATCATGCTTCTACAATCACTAGATATGTGTCCATAGTTATGACATTTGAAACATTCAATGTTACATGGGGCCACATAGGCATTTCTTGCTTGAACATTTTTATAATCCCTCCAATCTGCAACCTTATGTCCAAAATTAGTACAAGAAAAACAATGACCATAAATAAATTTGCATACCTGGGAGTGAATAATTTTCTTTGTGGTGTAGTCCTTCTGAATTTCTACCTTGACTAATCATGATCATGATCATGATTGAAGCTTCTTTGTGGCTTGAACATGGATGGTCTTCTTGAATATGTATCTTTAATAGTTTTCTTAGATTCTAGTTGACCATGATTCCTTCCTTTTAGTATTTATGCATAACTCTTTCTATTTTATTCATTCTTCTTTTCTAGAAACCTAGAGTGCTTCTCTTCATTCTCTATAACTGATGTGGATGTTTCTGTCTCTTCAACCTTCTTGTTGAGCTTGGAGATTTTACTTATCAATGTGACAATTTCTTCTTCAAGCTTCTCAACCTCTTCTTCTTCTTTCTTCATTATCTGAGACTTCATGACTTATTCTATTCTTTTCTCTTATTCAAGATGGAATTTTAATGTTATTATTTATTCTTTAAGTCCTTTCTCTTCTTGACCAAACTCTTACTAAAGATGGTTTAGATTGTTAGTTATTTCCTTAATATGATCTGTCAATATATTTTCTCTCATTTCTGCTTCTTCCTTCTATGCTGCTATGTTGGATTGCAAATACTACTTTTGATATTTAAGATTTTTTTTTATCTTTCTGGCTTGTTCTAGCTGATTTCTTAAGTTCTTGATAACATGTCAGGCTTCTTAAAAAATGTGAGCACTTTCCTTTTGTTTCATCAATTCTTTCTTGAGTGACTTGTTTTCTTCTCTTTCTTTTCTTAGTTCCTCAAAAGCACGGATCAATTCTTCTTCATAATTTTCTTCTTTTTCAATTAATTTTTATGTCTCATTTTTTTCATGAAATTCTATTTCAAGATGTCCACATTTTTCACAATTAAAGAAAAACAACATACCTTTGTTGATTATGTACTCTTCATCTTCTGAATCTGTTTGAGATGGTGAAAATATTTCTTCTTGATCTGTACCTACTTCTTCTTTGGCATTTTCTGAATATGCGATGGGTGAATAATATATATCATGTAACTTATCCCAAAGTTCTTTGGCTGATGAAAATTTACCAAACTTTTCTGTTACCATATTAGGTAATCCTTTCCAGATGAAATCCATTTCTATTTTGTTATTCTTCTTTAATTCCTTCTTGGCTGTAGTCTTTGCCATTTTTGAACTATCATATCCTGTAACGACTCATAGCCAAATATAATACCCCTGTTCCTGTAAAAATAATTTCGTCCTTCCATGCCATAAATCATAATTTAAACCATTCTTACCATTAAAGAGTGGTACTCCATTCTTATAATAATCGAGGATCTCCTTCCAGTGGTTAAACTGTTTTTTGAAGGAACCTTCTCTGATACCAATTGTTGGATTACTGAGAGGGGGAGGGGTGAATCAATAATAGAGAAATTCAATCATTTTTAACCATAAAATGAAAGTGTTATATCAATGTATCATTATCATCCAATAGTTTCAGAGTAAATAAACAATGAAAAAATGAACAATCATACACATACACAGTACACTAGTTTTTTTTACGTGAAAATACAAAGCGAGAGAAAACCACATAATGCTTTTTCTTATATGTATTTAAGAATTACATTCATTGGAAGCACCAACTTCCTTTGTTTTCCAGCTGCAACTAGAAGGAGACTCCAACCCCTTAGATTCTCAGGATACAACCTGAGGGAAGCTCCAACTCCCCAATTCTCTGGCTACAACTCCCTATGTTCTCTGTCTACAACCACATGTCATTTCCATGTCCAACCACCCTAAAATATAAGTGGAATGATGGAACCACTTTCACACTATCAATGTGAGATATACTACTGTAAACCTATACCAATAAACCTACACCAAACAACCTATAACAACCTGTACCAAAAAAACTGTAATCAACCTGTACCATAAACAAGTGCATCAACCATGCACCAAACCTGTAGAAATAACCTGTCACAATAACCTGTCCAAATAGCCTATCACAACAACCTGTCTCATAAATATTATCAACTAAATCATATCTACTCACCAAGATCAATCACCAAGACAAATCTCAACCATATGCACAATGTCACCAAGATGTGCATCAACCAAGCATAACACAACAACTCATAAGCACCAAGATCAATATGTGCATTTAATAATATACCAAGACAAGTATGCTACATCATCCATAAACCATGTGTTAACAATACTACTAACAAGTGCCTCCAACCATGTACCAAGTATGAACCAATCATGCATCAACTACTCATCAATTATGACTCATCAATATGTACCAACATCATCAATTATACACCTCATGTATATGCCAACTCATCAACTACTTGTCTCAACCATGTACCCAACATGCACCTCAACCAAAATACCTCATCAATTTCATCATCAAAATATTATTTTTAACTCTGTAATAGACCTGGTGTATATGATCACATACATGCAAACCTTCCTTAACAAGAGTAGAATTTTCATCAAATTTTACTTTAGTCTCACATGACTAGTTTTGGATTAGTCAACAACCCTAACTTGAAATAATCATAAATATGTACTTGTAAAGAATAAAGATATGAAAATGGTACACAATTTTCTTAAGTGTATTTTATGCAATTCCTCCGTATTTCACTACTTGGAACCTCTCAGAAAAGGATTTATAACAAAAATGGCATACCTTGTTGAATTCTGGCTTATTCTAGAGATCGAACTTGTAGAGAATGCCCCACATGGAATATTTTCTGTATATATATAAAAATGGTAAAAATCCATACTAATGACTATAATCTAACCAATACATTTTTTCTTACTTAGTTTTGATATGTTATGAAGAAGTTATGACGTTTTTACCCGAAACACCTGTTTTAGACTAGTTTCAGGACTAGCCACAAACCCTATATTCCACGAAGTGTAAATCCAAAAATACAATGAACCACAAGATGAAATTTTCATCACATTTACTTGGACATGTTTCCTCAATGAAATCCATATTTCACGGTCTGAATCATTCTAGAAAAAAGGTTATTGTGAAAATGGGGAGATGACCTGTAAATAACATACCTCAGAAACCATCATCAAAAGAATTTATCCTCCCTTGAATTTCGACCTTCTTTACTTCATCTTCCCTATGAAATTCACCTTATATATCCTTTGGTTACCTCAATCACTTGCATATATACAATATTATCAAGTGTGATTAAATGAGAGATCCTTGCCTCTTATTTATACTTTTATGTAGCTTCCTCAAGGGGTTACCTTTAAACCACTTTCCTTATTTTAGGGCTAACCCACTTCTAACCACTTGTCCACTTAGTAATTTCTCCATTAAATTTATTATTTAAGTCATTTCTTTTGTATCCACTTTGAATTATAGTACACTCATCACTTCACTTTCTTATTTAAATAATTTCTTCTTTGCAACCACTTTGACTACTTTGACATTTTGGGGCTTCTAGATGACTCATGAGGGTTCTCCAACTTCACATGGCCATAACTCTCTAACTGTGAGGAGTTATGCGACGTTCCACATACCACCAGAAATGGCATGAAATGTATTATCCATCTAGAATATTCTTATCTTCAAATATATTAAAAATCATACCATTATACATCAAACAAACTTAGGCCCATTACCCAAACCTTTGTGCTACCGGAATTCACTACCAGACTTTCTTCAAGGGTTGACATCAATGACAACCAACCCAATTAATAAAAAAATACTTGGCTAGCCCTATATGCATGAGTAATGGGGCTGATGTGGCATCCTCTCGTACCATGGTGGTCAACAAAGTAGGTCAACTTGTAGGGTCTATAAAGTTTGCATATGAGCTCTGATTGATGTTATTTTTGCACTGTTGAAAAGCTCTCAATATGTAGAATAACATCATGGGGTCCTAGTTTTACTAGGAATTTTTTAACCAAAAAAATGTCATTTGATGTGTCAAAATGGGCTCGAAAGGTTCATGACCCCAATTTTCCAAACTGGGATGTTAAACCCTAAATAGTGGCACATTACCCCTTAATTGGGGCATATTACATTAGTAATGTTATTTTATTTATGTCGGCTTGGGTCCATTAGTTGTAATTGTACCTCTTAGTCTCCTATATATACCAAGGAGTCATTTTCATTTGGAATTATCTTGTATTTGGTCATTTATGTGGTGTATAAGGAGGTTTCTCCCTCGAAGAGGCTTATTATCTGAAATTCTCTCTTTTTCAAGGCGTTGAGTACTTATTCTGAGGTTTTTCTATGATATATTGATACTTGGTTCTTAACATGGGACCTGCCACAAAAATGGCCCTGCTAAATGATTCCTCCAATTTTTTCCACTATGAAAGGATTGAGATAGATGAAAAACAATATAAAGATCCAATATGGATCAAATTTGCATAAGGAAGAAAATAAATATGCTAGAATGGACAATTTTACCTTAGATATCCTTCAATATACAAATTTTGTACTTAGAGAGATAATAATGTAAGGTTTTGGAATAAAGAAGTGACAAAAAGTGTATAATTTGAAAACCCAACAATAACTACCTTAAAGTTATCATTGGTAATTGAAACATTTGTTATCCATTTATGAATGTCATTATCATCAATTTATTTCTTAATTTTATAGTCCATGGTGAAATATATACTTAATTTACTAGTAGCAACATCAAACCCCTTTTTATTCAGTAGTTTCCTTCACTCATTCTAATAGGGAAATTCACATAGTCGAGACTTACGTTTAAAGTAGACAATAAAGTAGTTAATTACTTTTGTAGATTCTTATAGTCAATGGTTAATTTATTTAACAAATCCAACCTATATTTCCTCCCTTTATGAATTTTCACCAATTACCCTCAATAAGAAGTTGCCAATCTCCTCGCTTAGATTCTTATATAGTATAAGACAACAACAAATAGGGTTGAACTAAATTAATTAGGAGTTGTCTCTTTGTAGAAGTTTCCCAGGGGTTTGCATTCATCATCGTGATATCCTTAAACAATTCCAAAGGCATTCTTATATATTTTATAATGGATCCATAAATAATTGCCTAATTAATTGTATATGGTCCAAGACTAAAATAAATATTAAACTAGATGCGCATAGCTCAAACGTTGAAACAAATTCTAAACAATGAAAATGCATGCAACTCAAGGGTTTAAAGTATGAAGTTAACTATAAATTAATGAAACTAGAAATATAGGAATGTATTGTCAAAGGTGGAGTGTCTCTGGTGATGCACCCTTATGTGGGTCTACACTTATTGGTGGGTGTACCCTTATGTTCCATATTGATTCCATCAGGTTTAGATTGAAAATTACCTTACTTTCCTCCTAAACTAGGAAATAGTCCATGAAGTGGAAAAGGAATATAGTAAATGGAATTTCATTCTAAGTGTTGAAATACAAAGAGAGGTGGATATGACTATATTGTAAAGAGGTGGATGATAAGAATGAATATCTATATTGGAACAAGTAAAATTTTGCATGTTCTTACTGAGAGTGAACTAGTTTAGAATGCTCCTCCTAATCTATGATTTGACAATTAGAGTGTTATCCATCTTTCTTGAAATACAATATATCACTCCAAGACAAAAAAAATTAATATTTATACCCATTACTTTCAAGATTTGGTAGTTGAGTGTTAGGATCCAAGGCCTTAAAAATGAAAAACAAAGTCAATGAATACAATCCACTTCGAGGGGGAAACCTCCTTTTACAATACCTCCAAGTCAACATACAATATGAGATGTGTTAATATGATCCTAAGACTTGGTATTATATATATATATATATATATATATATAGGAGACAAAGGGTACAATTATAATGAAATGGTACCATGAAGGGTTCTAGCCGACACACAATTATAATACTACATATGAAATAATTCAATATCTAGGGATTAATATGGGGTTTTACACATAAAATGGGGCTTTGTCGAGGTATTAACATGCCCCTCCCCTTGAAATAAGTTTTTTCCTAAACACTTGATTAACTGTCGATGTTTCTACATGAATAACTGATATTCTTATTTTTCTTCTTCCACTAGTAGGTTCTTCAATTTTATGAGGTACTCCATGATTGATCGATTTCTTAGTTTCTATCGTTTCTGGTCCTAGTATGATTTTCCCTTCTTCATTAATCTATGATAAAATAGTTTGTATTAGGATCTTGTTGTCAATTACCATCTTTAATCAAGAAATATGGAAGAATGGTGTTACACATTATTTTGGTCATCCTTGTGATCAACTCATGATATGTGCATAAATCACTTCTATGTCCCCTGAAGTTACTAAAATGAGACTTTCTCCATGAAGAAGTGAATCATCTTTCTTTTCTTAAAAACCATATCAAAGGATATCGTTGCACCCTTCTAAATGCTTGGGGTGCAACGATGCTTGATCAACACATGATGCACCAAAACTAGACTGCGACATCACTGCAGGCTGATTGTGCATAAGGTGCGGCGATGATTAAACAAGAGAAAAAGGTGAAATTCACAAAAGTTCTAGAAGGGAATCTTCTAGAAGATGAGGTGACCTCCGTTCGGTTTGGATATTAATCGCTTCTCTAATTTAGTGGGATCATCCTAATCTCCTCATCCAACCCTCTTTCACCCTATATAAAAAGGGATCTCTCATGGGAAAGAGTAAGCTTTCTTATGCATGAAAAATTCAATTGAAGATTTCACTTGTGATAGCTTTTCTTTAGCTTTCCAAGTCAGGTTGTGAATTCTCTTCATCAAAAGAATTGGAGAAAAGGTGTGTGTGTTGAAGCAGTGGGCCATTGGAAGGGACCTTGCAACATCAAGGCATGGGTTGTATTCTCCACTTTCATTTAATATAATGCAGTGATACATTTATTCCCTATAAAGGTGTCTCTACTTTTATTGTATAACTCCTTGATCTTATGCATAGGTTTCATTGGGATATATATATTGTTGTTCTTTCCCTTTGTTTCTTTGTGCTTCTTCACAGGTTCAACATGCCACAAATCCAAATATGGAGCAACAAGGATGATACTAGCAAGGATCAAACGTCATTTAA
This sequence comes from Picea glauca, assembly GCA_000966675.3. Lineage (NCBI taxonomy): Eukaryota > Viridiplantae > Streptophyta > Pinopsida > Pinales > Pinaceae > Picea > Picea glauca. The sequence goes on along the minus strand of JZKD02S1519302.1, from coordinate 92,126 downwards.
ATGGTATGTCATTTGTCCCTCTCTGAACTAGTTTATATTACAATGAATTCTAAGGAGAAGCTTGTATTCTACTATGTTTTGTTCTAGCTTCTTGTTGAAGTTAGGGAGATTAGTTTATGTCCGCACTTACCAATTTGTCCAATAACAAAATTGGTTACCATACCAGGGATCATCTTTTTTTGTCTTTTGCTTCAATTTCTTTCTTATATCTTGCCTGCTTTTGGTTAATTTCATTCTCTGAGTCTTTGGGTGATCCATATTGACTCCCTGATCCTGAAATTTCATTGAGAAACTCTTTCCTCTTTTCATTTTTTTTCTTATTTATAGTCATTGTCGAACTCTTCTTGTGTAAACTAGAGTGACGATGTCACACTATGTTTTTCCCTTTGTCTATGATGATCCTTCATCGTTGCATTGTGCTCTTCTGTAGGCTACAATGATTCCTGAGGAATTTTTTGGAGTGATAGTCAACTTTTTCTCCTTTCCCAGATTTGTCATGATTCTTTGGGGTGAATTTTTAGTCTTGGTGAATGATTATTTGCAGCTTGGTTTGCATCTTTTAGCCTGAATTTGTTTGTTTCTCAAGTATTGAGAGTATTTTTCATAAGCTTCATAGTTTTATCTTTGACTTCTTGTTGCAAGGGTATAATCTCAAGGATTCATCCTTGAGTGTTTTCTAGATGAGTTGTTATTGATCTTTTGTGAGTTTTGGATTGTTGTTGATTGGAAAATGAATGTTTAGACAAATAAGTTTTCTTACTTTCTTATTTTTGGTTGCATTATGAGTTTAGTTTGGGAAATAGTGTTATGAGTGCATTCATCTTCTTGGACAACCTTTTCTTTTTTTATTTAAGATCTTTGTTTGTATTTGAAAAGAAAATAATTGAAGTTTATTCTTCTATTGGTAGTCTTTACAAGAATTGTTTTCATTCAAATATTTATTTAAAAAGAGAAAATTGGAAAATTTGGTAGCTTTGATTGTTTGGCATCAATATCATTCAAAAATTGAAGAAATTGTGTTTTGTAACTTGTTGTATTCTAGAAAAAGAAACCTTCTTCCTTATGTAATTATATTTCATCGAACAAAAAGATTTCATCTCATCTCTCTTTGCATATTGTTGGGTCAAGGTAAAAAACTTCATCATTTTCATCTATGTTTCCTTTTTGAGTAAGCAACAACCATTAAAATTCAGTGTAATTTTAAAATCTATCTAGAAACTTTCAAAACACACAATAGTATCTTGTGATAGGGAGAGTTAAATGCACTTGCTACATTTTTTCCTGGGAAGTCGTTCTAAAACAAGGGTCAATCACGAGGTCGCATTAGGGCCAACAGAGTCACTCAACCTTCTTTGTTGGTCTTAGTGTAGAGATTGCACATATTATTGGGGGTCACTTGAGAATAAAATCCTGTGTGGACCTTCTCGAGGAGATTTCAGGCTTAGATACCCTGCCCTTGCACGTGGATCAAACTGTTGATTGTTTCCCCAGGAATCATTATCGTAATTGGTAACCTTAGTGGCCTATCTCTCTGGAGTGTTTACATGAGGTGACTATGGAGGGGAAAGTCTTCACGATATCTGGAATCGACATTGGCCAAACTCACTAGGGATCCTTGGAGGGTATACCCACATTTATGAGTGGGATCTTGCACCAGGGTGTAATTTCGTTAAGAAGGTCCTCAATGTAACTTTTACACCTGCTTTATCTTAGCCCCTTCTTGTCTTGATCTCGCGACATTGGATTTCATCACCAACTAGTGATTCGAAATAAGAAGGTTTGCTTTCATGCTTGATATCTAGATTTTATTAGTCGAGTTTTTTTGTTTCTCTAGCTGGCCATAGATTTGTTTTATTCTTTTTTGGGTGCGACCAACATCGACCCTCACTATTCACATAGGATGCAAGGGTTACCTCTGGAAGAGTTGGAAGAATACACTCCTTTTCTTCCTAATTCACCAAAGGGTGCTTCTCCTAAAGGAGAAATCAGTAACGATGTGTCCTCTGAGATTGGAAGTTATACTCCATTGGAGGAATCAATACTTCCTGTAATTTTTTTATTGAATTTTATAAAAGATCCACTTTTGCTCTGAATAAACTCTTTGGGAAACATTGTTGATAAAGACTATACTATAATACCTACTAGAACTTACACATAGTCTGGTGTAGATGATCCACCCTTTCAAAGTGAATCATTTAGAACTTTGGTTCATACTATTGGAATTTTTAATCCTAGCTTAGTACCCATCCATTCGTTTTAGAGGACCTCCTCGGGACACGATATTTTTGATAAACTAGGAATGAGTCCAAATCAAAGTATGTCATCAAATACACCCATTACTTCCAATTCTTATACAATACCTTTATATCATTTTAATGGCACGACAAGTAATGTTGTTACGGTTTCAAACCCGTTGTTGGTTGGTTCTCATACAATCCTTCCTCTCCAACTCACTAGCTCTACCATAGTCCCACAAGTTACACCTGTTTCTGCTGGAAGTCTGGTAATAACTCAATATCCTATTAGAACACCACTTATGCCTAGATCAAATCCATCACTTCCACCTGGGTATAACACTCTTAATAATTCTATTTTTAATCCTACCCAGGGTAAGTATGGATGAACTAATCTTTTTGTTACACCTGGGTATAATGATGCTAGCAATTTTGTTCCCACACCTACTCAGGTTCTATCTGGAGGGCCTAGAATTAATCTACCACATGGAGGATCTAATGGTCCTTTCCCAAGTATCTCCACTCATATTGGAGGCAAAATTCATTACATCACTTCTGGTTTTCAAATTCCTATTGGAGGACAACCTCAAGTTGGGGGGACACCCCAAGTTGGGGGTCATAACCCAGTGTACGTGCAATATACACCTAGATTACAAACTCAACCTTGGAATTTTCCTTTCCAAGGAAATCAACAACCGCCTGGGGGGAAAAATCCTCAAGTAAATTCTTTCGTACTCTCTAATCCTAGGAAACTATATCTAGGCTCTATAAATCCTACCTGGGGTCAATATTTTCAGTCAAATGCTCCTTTCCAAGGTAGCATACCCGATCAACCAACAAATGTTGGATACTTGAATCATAACCCTCCACAACCGAATTTGACAGGACCCTATAACTATTTACAGAATTCTTATGGCCCTAACGGTATACCTACGAGTTTGTCTCCTCAAAATTATCAATTTCCTCAAGGAACAAACAGTGTCAATTTCTCACTACTTTGGATTTACTAGATTTATCTAGTATTTTGAATGATCCTACTTTTCATTCTTCTTATTGGTCGTTCATACTTTCCAAATTACCATCAGACATTCCTAATTTTGACGGTCGATCAGGAGAAGACCCAAATAATCATGCCATGATATTTCATCTTTTGTGTTCATCCAACTTCTTGATGGATGACTCCATTCAATTACGTCTTTTCCAACGAACTCTTACGAGTTCAACAACCAAATGGTATATTGAATTTCCACAAGGATTCTTCAATGATTTCAACATCTTATCTATGTATTTTTTGACACATTACCAGTTATCGATACGATATGATAAAGTAACCAAAATTTTGAGTTCATTTAAACAATTCTCTTCCACTCACATTTCTAATCATATTCACGAGTGGAGGAGGAGGAGACAATTAATCAAATTCCACCTTACTGATCAATTATTAGTTGAGTGGTTTACCAAATCACTCATCAGTCCTATATCCTATGATGTTTCCATGGGTGGTATCGTCACTGAAGAGCAGGTGATTAGTCGTCCTCAATACTTGGATCTCATTTATTTACAAACGGGAATGTTATATGACTTGATCCCTGATGCTCCTCACTCATCTACAAATATAAACCCAACACCTCTAGTATCTTCTCATGCTGTTGATGGTGTGATTGGCACTTTTCATGCTGAGACTCAGTGATGCAGGAGCATTGCCAACAAAGCAAGTGGGAAAAGAAGAGGACAACTGGATATGCACCAACACACATTTTGAGGATGTTTTGAATTTGAAAGGATGAAGCATTAATGTAATATCTGGAAAATATATTTTTTCTTTTAATGGTTTAGAGAGTGTAACGCAGATCTTGAGCGGTTGATATCATTTGTTTGTTGGAGGAAATTAATGTAATGAATGTAAAGTAGTTGTAGGATTTAGTTTGATTAGATATCTTAGAGCTGTACGAGGGAAAACTATAGAAATATCCCTTGTATGTATTGTATTGTATTATATCATTATTTTCAATTGTAAGAATAGAGTTGTAGAGCAAGAGAGAGAAGAGAAGAACAAAGATTATAAAATTTGTATTAGTAGATAGTTGTTTCTATAGGACCCATTTACAGATGCACTTGGATTAATATGAGAAATCTTTGATCCAACTTCACGATGTATATGAATTATGTTTACATCTATTGAATGGTATGTTTACAGTTAATTTTAGTCGTTGTTACGCATTTGTTTCAATGTTGTGTATGTGTATGATTTCATGTTGAAGGTATGAATTCCATGACAGGGAGAGTGTGAGTTTCGATTATTTTTCTTCCTGAGAATTCCTGCAAGGAGTGAAGTGAAAGTCCACAAGGAGTGCATCGACAAGTTCTGAGTTTTACCTTAGAAAATGTCAAGAGAGATAGCGTTGTTCTCATACCAGTCGAAGTGTGATCATGGCATAGAGACGTGCAAGGTGTGCATAGGAAAGATGAAGTCTTAGAATTTTCCAACCGAGTGAGTGGTTGCAAAAATTTTGTCTCAAGGAGTGTGCAAAATTGGAGAATTCAGATAATTAGAGATTATCGTGAAGCCACAAGGAGTGCGGGAAAAATCGCTTTTAATCCTTGAGTTTGCAGCAAGAACCAATCTCAAGAGGGATAGATACTTCGAAGCATTTGAAGGAAAGACGAGGCTAGAGTTACCTCGCAAAAATCAAGCTCAGAAGGAGACATCGAGTTATTTGGCTAGGAGCGTCAAAAGTCTGAATGGACAGTTGAAATTCTCAGAGGGAGAACTACCGATTTTCCATAGACCGTTGGATCCAGTGGATCAATGGAGAAGTTAGGACCAAGTGTCTTTCAACACTCGCAAGCTCTGGAGGAATAGTTACTATTATATCTGGATCAACGGGAGCCGTTGTTCTTGTGGTTTCAGATTTCAACATTTTGGGAGTCAGAGTGTAAAGAAAGTCTTGACTTGGAGATCTTGAGTTGCAAAATCCCGATACGCAAAATTTTGATACAATCTAGACCGTAATATCATGGGAAGTTTAGGGCCATAGATCTGAGGAGAAGAATTCAAGAGTTCAGAGTTCAGGGAGAAGTATAAGAGTCACATCACAAACTCATGAGTCACGAAATCCTGACGCGCTCGGAGGTGGACCCCAGGACGTAACTGAGATCAGATGGTTGAGGTATAAGGGAGGAGCTAAGGACCTGTCATCCCATTTTGAAGTTTTGAGTATTGAAGGAGTCAGAAGGAATCACAATAGAAATCGTGAAGTCATGAAATTAGAAAACACCTTTTCGGGTGAAGGTCGTGGTCACGCTGGTTGGTCACGTGGAGTGGAGGTTTGCGCCTATTTCTTTTTTGCATAGGCGTAACTTCTAAGAAGGAATTATGGTTATATGTGTGAAGGTTCTAGTGGGAACTAAAGAGACATTCCATCTCAAGGAAGCAGAAAGATCCAAAGACTGAGAGGTCATGCAGAACCTGCTGAGGTAAGGGTGTTGTGCCACTCAGTCTAAATAAGCCAGTCATTCAAATCCCAAATCTATTGCTGCTAATGTACAAAATGATACTCCTCCAAATCCTCCTCCTGGTAAAACCTCTGAGGTCAATATTTTTATTCTACACCTATCGATACAAATCAAAATAAAAAGAAAGGGAAGGTTAAGAATAAAGAGGATAAAAATAATAATCAACAATCCGATAAACCCAAGACTCAGCCTGTTGATGATAAAGAAAAGAAAAAACCTCTTTATCCTTGCCTTATCTGTGGTGAGGATCATTATATGAAATATTTTCCGAGACGTGGTGAGGTTACTAAGTTCCTGCAAGGGACCGAGACACCTCCTACACCCATCATTTTGTCATAACCTTTTCCTTCACAACAACAGGCCCAATTGGTTACTCATGACCAACCTTCTCCCTATACCACATATTATGTACTTATGTGTACTGGTGACTCCAAGAAGAATGAAGTTACAATCGCTACTTGTTGGCACAAGGGAAAACCCAGGGCTCAACGCTTCAACAATGCACCAACAAAACCCTAACTACTGGTCCTTTCGACAACATCTGTGATGCAGATGAAGTCTCACCCGAGGTAGAGGTAGGGGTGGTTGCAAGAATCAAGTGTCTACAACCTAGCTGGGACATAGATCTGTGATTACAACACTTAACAAAGCACTTAGCAGTTAATATTCATCAATATTTAACCCTTATTCACATCGCAGGTTGAAATCCTAGTTACAGAGTAGTGCAATATTGAACAAGATATAATACATTCAAGAACCTAGCATATATAATTAGATCAGATCTAGCATTTAATCACATTACTAAGAGATAAGCTACTATATCATATGCATCTAACATATATCATTTCACTAAGAATACATCACATAAATAACATAACAACTATAATGCACAAAGAAACCACAACACAGGATATACATGGTTCACCCCAGTGCGGGGCTATGTCCACCAACTCTTATCTTGTTTATTGTCTTGTTTCAATATTTTACAAGCACAGAGCCATAAGAAACCACTCTGCATAAGACAAGAGATCTGAGTGCATCTCACCAGATCCTCCTTCCTCGAGCTAGGTTCAAGCATGAACCCTTCTTACAATCTACACACAGGCTTCTTACAATCACTTGCACTTAGCTTTGCAAGTTCTTAACACACAACATGCATGAAGAATCCACAACTGTTCGCACTTAGCTCATCGACCACATTATACATCGAGGTCTCTCTTACTTACATTGCCCAGTTTTCTATTTATACATTATAAAAGGGCCTAAACATGGTTAAACCCATGGGCTGACATCCCATACCCGTTACATAAACCCTAAACCCAAAAATTCCCTAAGAAGGGGCTGAGATCCTGTGCTCTCTGCTTCGCCTTGTGCTTTGCCTTCAACCAGCCTGTCGAAGTCCTAAAAATGGTCAAACGTGACCACGGTTCTCCAAAAATTGGTCAAGGGCCAACATGCTCCTAAAACTCACCTATGACTCATCCCGAGTCACTCTGATATGGGTAACTATGCCTCAAATGCCTCGAGCTTGGCTCAAGATGCTTCAACCTATTGCCTTGCTAGAGCCTCCTACTTGGAGAACTCTTGAATGGTATTCTCTATCATAGGTCCTTCCAAGCATTGTTCCACTGTGGTGACCACTTGTTCCAGTTCTTCACCTCGTCCTTCAGTCTCCTCAAAAAGTACGGAAGTTGCATCCTGCACTGCCTGGAGTCACCGAGTCACTTCCATGCACTTACTCTGTATGGAATGGACTTGTTATTGGAATGTGCGCTATTCTTGGGATCGTTTCATCCTCTTGATCACTGGTAGTGGCTTCAACTGCGCTTGCACCATTTCTACTTACTACTAGCATCCTGATGTTGTGACTCCAGTGTCCTTAGTTCAGGGTCCTATGAAAGGTTCTCGTAAGTCTGAGCACTTTGACTGCTGATTTGTTTACATTCTAAGGCCAATGCCTTGATTCTCTAGACTGTGCTTCAGGAAGTTTCTTCTCTTTGGTCTCACACTTCTTGTGGAGTGCTTGGCACTGCTTGTAACTCTAGTTCTGCTATCCTCTGTTGGATTTGTTGAATGGCTTTGTCAAGCTTCCCTACTTGTCTTTCCACTGGGTCTTCTTCCATCTGTTCTAAGCCCATCACACAGTGAAGTTCTCAAGTCACTGCTTCTTTAACTCCAATCTGCTTTGCGAGCATATTTTCCTTCTACTTATGGATCTATGCTCTATCCTCTCCAAACTTAGCTTAGATGTCATCTTTTTCCTATTGTGCAACCCGACATTGTTCTCTGGATTCCTCTTTTGATTTCTTTAAGGCCTCTATGGCATGCTCTTTTTCTTCCTAAACACGACAAAGGTGAGCTTCGGTTGCATCTTCTATTCAACGTAGTTGGGGAGTTTCATCTCCCAACTCTGTTACTTCTGATGAAGGGGACACAATAGACACTGCGTGGCTGGAGTGGAGGGCTTGTTGTACCCCCTTCATCTCTGTTTCAATTATTTCATACATGGTCTCTTGTTTGGCTTCATTGTGCTGTAAGATATCTTCTGAGGTATCTGAGACATTGACGATGATGAAATCTATGTCATCCATTGTTAGCATAGTCTACATATGTGGTTTACTAGCTTTGGACTTCTTCCATGATGTAGGTTTCATGGGGGAAACCATTCTTTTCTTGGATTTCTCAACTTCTCCAATAGGATACCTAGGAAGTGTTACTTTTCCTTGTTTCTACTTGTCTTCTTCTCCTATTTCCTCTTCTTTGCTACTTCATCATCACCTCCCCCCCCCAGGTGAGTCTAAAGAAGTCTCTTCTGATGCGCTATTCAGGTTCTATACCTCTTCCTTTTTATTCCTTCTGCTACTATTTGGTGCATCATATTCTTCGCGAGTAACCACTGGACTTCCAATGAGGTCAGGCTCAAATAGTTTTTCCTGGTTGAATGGTATAAGGAAATCTGTGGCCCATTCCTTAGTTATTTCTTCCATGTCCTCCTCTATGAGTTTATAATAACTCTACAACTCTTCTTTGTGTTTGTCTCTGCACGTAGTGATATAAATAAAATGTCTATCTATGTAGAACTTCACAAATGGTCTGAACCTGTGGAAGGTGTTCGAGGTCATCCAAGGGAAAGACTCATTATCCCTCTTCAACTGCAGGTAGTAGGTGTGGAACATCATGTTTGACTGCCATTGTTTCTCCATATTGCACGAATACTAGAGCATGATGAACTTCACAGCTAAGGGTTTTGATGGCTCAATCTTAGGGAAGGTCACATCTTTTGACATTTCCCAAGCAATGAAAGCGATGAGTATAAAAAACCAACTAAAGTGGAACTCGTAGCCCTGAGCCTGAGCTTCGCGACAGTCTTTCTCTAATTGGTTGATGAGGTAGCTCACCCAGTTCATTTGTATCCCTTCCATGCATTTTCCCATGAAGTCAATAACGAACCCTATGACCTACATGGGTATGTTCTTCCTTACTAGCTTACCAATGATCAACTGGCAAGCTAGGCACACTATGTCATTCTAAATGGAGGCTACCTTGTAGCCTCGCTTCCCCTTTTCCACATCGCCATAGGTATCTTTAATTTTCTGCACTAGGGTGTGATCCACAACCTTCCCTGGATAAAATTCTTGTGAGTCTAGTCCTTGCATGCTTAATCTAATGATCCAATGGATCAACACCATATCTACGGTGATGCATCTATCCAGCCATAGATATCCTCCATGAAAGCAAGACAACATGGTTTTAACTCACGCATTAACCTCTTGATGCCTTCCAAAGTGTGGTATCTTCATCACGTTCAGGATAGTGGACCTCACGATGTCCATATTCCACATCTAGGGGATGATCTTCAACTTATTCCCCTTGGTCCTGGTTAAGTACTTGTGTGGGGCAAACATTCCATGGTTCTTGTGATCTACCAAGTTGAAGTCACTGATCTTCAACATCATGATTTGTCCTAAGTGCAATCCAACTGCACGGATCCCCTCCAGGAGGTACGCAGTAATCAAGGTGTATTTGAATTCCCTTAGGACACTGTCATGGCTCACCATGCCAGCCATAGGTAGGATATAATCGGGCAGTATAGAAGGGATAAGCTTCACATTTGGCAAGTCATCACAATGCTTGTTTCGTTTCTCTGTCACAGCTTGGGATGGTCCAGATCCATGAGAAGTCAACAAGGATGCTTGCAATCCTCTTGTTGACAAGGCTTGGAATCCTGTAGACATGACCTTCTCAATCATGAGGTCTATGAGGATCTCTTCAATGGATTTCTCTACTGCACTGAAGTCAATCGACATGCACGCTTGAGATCAAGTATCTCAGGTCGGTGAATGAATGTTCAATGTAACAGAAAGGGTGGAGAGGTCTCAAATAGGTATAGTGTGAAAGAAATGAGTTCTCTATGGGCTCGAATAATCAAAATTGGAAAAAGTGTTCTCGGTGCAATGCTCGATGGGATAAGTAGAAAATGTCATAATAGACTCCTCCAACAGGAAGGAACACCTCAATCAATGCAATTCCATCTGTTATGGCATGATCCCAATGGTCTAACGGCCATCTTTCTGGCCATAACTGTGGTTCGAGCCATTCAGGAGCATCAGGATAATGGTCAGGACGCCTCTGATGGTCATATTTCTTCGATGTGGTGAAGTTCCAATCTTTGTTGTTCTGATATCCCGATGAAGTTCCATTTGTACAAACCTTCCTTCTATGAAGTCCTCCCTGGAACTTCCTATAACTTTTATAACTTTTCTTTCTTCTTGCTGATCTTTCTGGCTTTCTTTCCTGAAATTTGAGTCACTGGTTTCCTCTTTCAATTATTGTTCTTATCTCGTCTTGGCATAGTAACTTTGCAGTATGGAGGGTCTTTCATAGGTTTCAAGGGTAGTACTTCTTATCTTTCTTGGGTAGGTGCTCTACTCTCTTGTACAGACAGGAGTTTCCATTCTTCTTCTATTATTTCAACTTCGACATCCAGATCCCTGGTCCTTAGTAGCTTCGAATGGTCCTCTTGTTCTTCTAGTAAGTGTTCTATTTTCCTAGCCATGAAATCTCTTTGTTCTTGTTTTTTCTGTTCTATATACTCATCTTATTGTTTCCTTCGTATCTGATATTTCTCAATTTAGGTTTTTCCTAGCAAAATAGCAAATGGGGCGTTGTTCTCAACAAATTTAATGATCTCAAATTCTTCTTCTGTTGAAGTGCCATGAGCACTCATAGATGTATGGGAAAGTCGTCTACATAGGGTTATCAACTTTCCTCTAAATAGTCCTATTCTTCCCAATGAAGGAACCATTTCCAAAAATTTCCCAAGTTCTTTTTGTCATGATATTTATCTGGGTTTCCTCATTCAGAACACAGTCTATGTCGAAGTCTCCTATTCTTGTTCGATGCATTCCTTTGCATTTAATATCTCTGATAAGTTGATATCTCTGTGATCATTTAGGTTTTCTTTCATCTGTAATAATACAGTCTTTGATTCTTTTTGGGGTTCTATCATATCCTTAGTTTCTTGGCATGTATCATGGTTTTCTTATCTCATATTCATATTTTCAACTTTAGCAATCATTTTAGGGAAATCCAAAACTTCATGGTCGATAGATTTGTAGCTAAGACAACTAGGACCTCTACCAGGGAATTCCTTACCAATATGTCACATTCTTCTGCAACTATAGCAAAGAGTTAATCCTCTCTTTCTTTTAAATGACCCCCAACCTTTCCTATACTACACAGTGGGATCATAGTAACTAACCTCCAAAAAATTCTTTCTAGGACCATGCATCCATTTTTTAGTCCAATAGTTCTTTCCATGCATAGGAATAACACGTCTTTCACTAGTTTTATTAGATATACTCATATCAAATCTTCTTTCTTCTACATGTGCCCTAGTTTTTAGACTAGGAAAAAATCTATCAAACATACCTAGATCCATTCTTTTGAAACAAAATTTTTCACTTATCTTACCTTTCTCATAGTACAAATCTTTAAGATCTTACCTCTTTTCTTTAGATCTGATTCCTTTCTTAGCACAGAGTTTCACAGTCAAGTAGAATACTACGCACTAAAGAAACAGATCTACACAGAGAGATTTCTCTTTTCTTTAGTTCCCAAAATCACAGTTTCAGTTCCCAGCAATGGAACCATTTGTTGGCATAGGGGAATACCCAGGGTTCAACGCTTCAACAACGCACCAAAAAATCCCTAACTATTGGCCCTTTCGAAAACACTTGTGATGTAGATGAAGTCTCACCCTAGGTAGAGGCAGGGGTGGTTGCATGACTCAAGTGTATACAAACTAGCTGGGACACAGAACTATGATTACAACACTTAACATAGCACTTAGCAGTTAATAATCATCAGTATTTAACCCTTATTCACATCGTAGGTTGAAATCCTAGTTATAGAGGAACGTAGTATTCAACAAGATCTAATACATCCAAGCACCTAGCATATAGAATTAGATCATATCTAACATTAAATCAAATTAATAAGCACTAAGCTACTATATCATATGCATCTAACATATATAATTTCACTAAGAATACATCACATCAATAACATAACAACTATAATGCACAAACCAACCACAAAACAGGATATACGTGGTTCACCCTAGTGTGGGGCTACATCCACCAACTCTTCTCTTATTTATTGTCTTCTTTCAATATTCTACAAGCACAGAGCCACAATAACCCACTCTGCATAAGACAAGAAATCTGCACGCACCTCGCCAGATCCTCCTTCCCCAAGCTAGGTTCAAGCATGAAGCCTTCTTACAATCTGCACACAGGCTTCTTACAATGACTTACACTTATCTCTGCAAGTTATTAACACACAGTATGCATGAAGCATCCACAACTGTTCGCACTTAGTTCACTGGCCACATTACACATCTAGGTCTCTATTACTTACATCGCCTAGTTTTCTATTTACACATTACAAAAGGGCCTAAACATGGGTAAACCCATGGGCCGACATACCATACCTGTTACATAAACCCTAAACCCAAAAATTCCCTAAGAAGGGGTCGAGATCCCTCGATCTCCTCTTCATCTTGTGCTCTGCCTTTGACTAGCCTGTCGAAGTCCCAAAAATGGTCAAACATGACCAAGGTTCTCCAAAACTTGGTCAAGAGCCAACACTATTTGAGCCAAATATTATTCTCCTTCTAAAGAGAAAGTAGATGATTCACTACCTCCATTGGTTCAATATCCTCCATAGACTTCACCTCCCAACAGTCCTCTTCATCTCAAACGACCGATTCTAGATACATTTCTTCATCCACCTCCTAAGGGTGTTGTTTGTAAGTCATCATTTAACCCCCATGCACATGCTGCTCAAAACTACAGTATTGTAGAAGATCTTTCCTAGGAACCTTCTGCGATGTCAGCTCTCGAAGTCCTTCAAAGTGTTCCTATGCAACATAAGGCATTGTTAAAGGATATTGGTGGAATCGATCCTACCGATACAAACCTGATAATATTTGACTTAGAAGATCACATTCCAAGGCTACCTCATCAATTAGTGTTTCATATACAAGTCATTGTGGAAAATAAGAATATTTGTTGAACCTTTTTTTATGAAGGAGCTTCAACTTGCATCATGTCCATCACGTGTTGGAAATCTATTGGCTCTCCTTCCCTTACCGAGTCACACAATACATTGAAATATTTTAATGGTACAGGGTTTAAACCTTATATTGTTCTTCCTTCGTTATCTATTGTGTTAGGAGGAAAATTGGTTATTGTTGAGGTTGAGGTGTTTGATGCACCTCTCGATTAAAAGCTTCTACTTGGTTGTAGTTGGATTGATTCTATGCACACAATTGTTTCTACTCTTTTCCATGTGTTTCCCTCACCAAGGTAAAGTTGTTATGGTATATTAGCTTGCCTTCTTTAGTTCTGATTCTCGCACTAGCAACATTCCATTCATAGAAAAAACACCTCCTGGTTATGAGAATGTCGGTGTGGGTATTTTAAAGGATTCATCGTTAATGGGTACTTTCCCCATTCCACCACTCGACATTCCTCCACCTTTTGTCGCTTCTATTAACATGATTTCAACCAGTGTTGGAGAAACCCCTGAGTCTTATCACCCTTGGATAGTGTTGGCAGCAGGATGAAGTGGACAGAACGATGATCGTGGGGAAAGAAAGAGTGCAGAAACTAAAGTAATAGGTAGAGGGAAACACAACAAGTGTGCATGCAAGAAAGCGTGCACACGGGAAGCGATAGCTAGGAGGAAGAATAGAACACACACATGGGAGGAAGACCTAACGTCGGTAGGGTTAGGGTTTTTTTAATACATTGTAAATGGATGAAGATCTCGATAGATATAAATATAGATACATAGGTATAATAGAGGGTTCTCATTTTTGTTGTGTAAGGCTGGTTCTTGATTAGTTTGTCATTGTATTGCTCATGCCAAATATGTACGAGTCGATGCGATATGTAATATTGTGATGAAATATTTTGTAAGTTGTTGAGCTAATAATAGAGGAGAGGAAGAAGATCTAAGGATTAGATCACAAGTTGAGGATCCCGATGCAATCTAGTTCGACTCATATAGATCTTACCCATCTGAGGAGAAGTGTAAGCGCATGGCGCTGGAGATGCAGAACTACCCAAATAAAAGAGCCAGGAGCCAAATATTTGTGGATGTAGCCCATGAGGGCATGAACCACGGTAATATCTATGTACTGTGATGAATACATGTATGTCTTTACTTTTCTTCCAACAATTAATTGTTGTTCTTGATGAATGAGTTAATATATTGTTATGGAATATGATTACGCTTCTCAGGAAATAAACCGTGGTGGATAGTTACATGACTGTGAATAAAAGTATATTTCAATCACAATTCATAGTGCATGGATTTGAATAATAAACCCATATCTCATACTCAATCCTAGGGTGTAAAAACCTGATTCTTACAACCACCCATTTAAAGCTATCTTGGGTGAGACTTCGCAGTGCATTTTGTGTACTGTGTTGCCTTCTGGTTTACTAGGAGGGCTGATAGTTTTAGAGGCTTTGTTGGAAACCTGAAATACATGAACCCTAGGTCAATAAATCATACGGTCAAGAAAGAAGAGTAATTAATAGATAACCAACAAATGGTTATGTTTCTACATTAATAGGAACAAGAAAGGAATGAGTAGATGAGATAGATTGATCATGAAGAGAACGAAGAAAAAAAGAGAGCAATGAGCCACTAGAAGGGAATGTTGACACTGTGGAACCCCAGAAAAGAAGAAATCAAAGGTTGGTTGAGAACCAAAGAACTAGAGTTTGCACAAAAAGACAATAGAAACCCTAGATCACACCTCGCATATATCTAAATAAATACGTATTTACTGATTTACACGAAGTCTTTTTTTGTGATTTTCCACAAAATGAAATGGATACTAAGGTTGAAGGATAACCACACAATGAAATGGATTCGACAGCTAGATTGGACTCTAGTACAGATTGAATAGTTACATCAGGTGAACAACAAATTCACCTGCGCAGTAGACTTTTGGCTTGACAGTATTGTGGCAGGCTTCATCACAGAATTTTCAGTTGACACAATGAAGTCATATCGAGTAGCAGAGAAAGAATTTCTAAGTGGACCTCGAGGAAGGTACATTCAATCACTCTATACTTATATTAAGATACTGATATATAACAAAGGTGTATTGACAATGGAATTAGATAGCTAAACTTCCCTACATACATGGGGGAAGGGGGGGAAGCATTGACAAAGAGAGGATAAATGGAAGGAGGTAAGGAAAAAGGCAAGTAGGAGGATAAACCCTTAGAACCAATCATGATGAAGGATAACTAGATCAAGTGGATCTTGGTGTCAGCAAGAAAGATGCATAGCGGAGTACCCTACCAATACAAAATGAATACCAAGAAGAGAGTTGTAGCTGCGAGGGAAGGCTTGGTGAGTGATGAGGAAGAGGTAGACGATCTCCGGGCTATGGAGCAAATTGAGTAAATATTGCACGCAACATATGAGAGGAAAATGAAAGGTTCAAGAATGGGATAAAAAGGAAGCCATCCTATCCATATTAATGTTAGTGTGGAACCCATAAACCCATGTGTGACTAATACACCAATAAGAACACTACCATTTAGACAACCAAAGTTTGGAGGAAGTCCGATAGCAAGAAGCACACCTACATAAGGAGAAACAACTAGAGGATCCAATTCATACAGTACTAATCAAGTATATACACCATGCGGAGGAGGTAGTAGTTCAATATTCACAATGGCAGGACATGATCCCACTATCCGATTACCATAATTTCAGGGAAAAGTAGAAAAATACCCTAAGAAGCATTTGTTCATTTGTGCAAAGATTTGGAAAGAAAAACAAAGCACTGATGAAGATACCAAACTTGTGCAACTAGAAATTACTCTAAGATACCACGCACTAGACTGGTACATGAGACTAGACACAAACAGTGCCCTAGAATGACAAGGACACTATCCAACATTAAGATTCTACTGATTAACAAGTTCCAGAAGCTGATCTCAGAGGATCAATACATGAATGAGATGATCAAAATCAGATAGAAACCAAGAGAATATGTATGGGATATTGATTAGAGATTCAAGTGATTGAAGGGAAAGCTAAAATACCTTATGACTGATATGAAACATCGACAAATGTTTTTCAAATCATTATTACCACATTTAAAATATCCTTTATGACAATAGAATTTTCAGACGCAAGCATAGGCTCTGCAGGCATCCTTGCAACTGGAAGAGAACCAGTACCAACAGACGAACCCAACTATCGAAGAATTAAAGGAGGATTTGAAGAATCTAACTTTTTAGATGAACCAGAATAAGAACAAGGGAAAACGATAAGATGTTTGGTGCACCACATGCAGGACAGAAGGACACCACAAGAACAAATGTCCAATATTCGCGAAGTACATGGAAGAAGGTATGTCAAATCCATTACCACAGGGAGGAATCTGGTGTGAAATATGCAAGAAACTAGGTCACGACCCTTACCAAAGCATGATGATGCATAAATACCAGACTGCCCCAAAGAGTTCATACTATACCTTTTGCAAATAAGTGGGCCATGATCATAAATATTGTATAACCATGGAGATGATGTGAGAAAGAAAATCAAATGCATATAGGGTATAGGCTGAAATGATGATTGGGCAAGAAACACGACATTTCAATCAAGCCCTATCTCCTTACAACACTGTGCAGCCGAAGTACAACCCAACACAACCCCAGTAAAACACTGGGTAGTACAATCAGGCACCACATTATAATGCGCCAAGAGGTGATCGAGCAGGCTATAGAGGAGGAGGATGAGCCAAAGGAGGTTTTGGATGAGGTAGAGGACCAGTCACATGTCACAATTGTTAGCAACTGGGACATTATGCATGGGAATGTCCACTTCCACAAACAAATTGTATTTATTGTTGTGCATCAGACCATGATACAAAAGAATATCCAACACTACTAGTAAAGATTTAGGAAAAGAGGAACCATAACAATCAGAATGTTTAGTGGATTTAAGCCAAAGAAAGGGATGATGGATGAAACATCAACATAGTCACTCATGGAGGGACAAAATAGGCACTGATGCGGTTTGACAGGAACCAGTGCAGAACCAATGGGTAAAGAAGAACACTGAACCAAGAAAGTAGTTCAACGGACAAAAATGAAAGGAGACTTTTAAGGAAGCTAGACAAGAATTTCAGAAGGTGGAAAAAGCGTTGAATTCAATTGCGCAACCATTCAAGGAAGCCCCAGAATATGATATGCCACCCTCACTAGATCATACCAATGGAATGCAACCCATGGGACAAGTAAGTACAATCAAAGGATTTTTGAAATCATGCGTGAAAATATAAAGTGATCCTTCATCTGTGAAAATAATGCAAAACATACTAGAGAAATGTAGCAGTGAGACAAACGAAAAACCAGAACCAAAAACCGTTAACCACCTACACACAAGATGAAGAACAAGAAGGGAATTCAGACTGAATGCTAACATTGGGGATTTCAACATGGGAGACATTATACTAAATCTAGGATTCGAAGTGAATGTATTACCAAAGAAGACATGGAAATGCATGGGAGATCCAACACTGAGATAATCAAATGTCCAATTGAAACTAGAAAACCAGCATAGGGTCCTACCAATAGGTAGATTGAAAGGAGTGACAGTAGATCTTGATGGAGTGCACACTAAAGGAGACTTCAAAGTCATTGAAATAGTAGACGACACAACACCTTACCCGACATTCCTAAGTCTAGATTGGGAATTTGACAACCAGACCATAACCAATTTGAAAACCTGGAAAATGAAATTTGAATCCTGAGAATATAGGGTCATAGAACCATTAGATCCATCTGAAGGAGTGAGGTTCATATAACCCACTTGTCTAGACTTAGAGGAAATCAGTCAGTTGTACAGAATAACTGTGCACGATGAGGATTACATAAACCCAACTACAAATGGGGTCCTCAGTTGGTGGAGCATTACTTCATGTGCAACAGACTTAGACACCAGGCTAGAAAAATGGTAGCAGGGACTACATGAAGTATCCACGAGAAGATGTGCAAGAATAGACCACGCAGTAAGGTGGGTAGGCACACAAATCAGGGAACCACCTAGTTTCCACGAACTAAATGATTTGGAAACATTCATAACATAATATGAAGACAAAGTATTACAGAATCAGATACTGTTAGCACTTGAATTATCACTAAAGGCCACACCCGCAAGATGGTGGGGTGCACATAAAGAGACAATCACAGACTGGTATCAATGTAAACGATTACTGTACATAAGTTTCAACGAAGAACATGAAAATAAGAAACAATAGAAGTATGAAGGACAAGGGACACCTATGGAACACTTGGAGAAGTGAAAAACGTGGTGGAAAATGACACCACCAGAGGAATGGCCTCATCACTTCATACATACTTTAGAGGGCATACCAACGAACTGGTATACAAACTAGGAATTGCGCAAAGGAACCTTGACATGAAGGACACTACAATATAACTTCACAATCACTTTCTCATTAGAGAATGAGAACCTCAACATAGACGCAACCCTTAAACGGATCAGAGGAGTGATATTCATCAAAGAACTAGAAATAGAATTTATCACAGAAGAGAAACAATGAAATAGATAGATAGTCAAGGAACTGTTTTAATGTTACCATGTACAAGAGGAAGCACTAGATGAAGAGAACTCGCACGATATTCAGATTGATGAAGTAGCAGAAGAAATATATGTGGATAGACCACCCATAGAATCATAAGCCATTTCCGTGCTAATCAAGGTAAAGAAATTTAACATTGGGATAGCAGAACAACCCAAAATGGCCAGCATTGGCAATTATTGGGATGAGCAAATAATAGAAATCATCATAGAGCTGTTGCGTGAATATAGAAACCTTTTTCCCACAACATTCATAGAGATGAAGGGTATAGCCAGAGAACTAGGAGAAATGAAGATACCACTCAGAATTGATGCAATACCTACCAGACAATGACCCTACAGACTAAACCCCATATATAAACAAAATGTTAAAGAAGAAATTGATAGGATGCTCAAAGATGGCATCATCGAACCAGTTGAGGAGTCATAATGGATAAGTCCAATAGTAGTGCAGGACAAGAAACAGGGAAGAGGAATCAGGATATACATTGACTTGAGAAAGTTGAACGATGCATGCCTACATGATCTATTCCCTACACCGTTCATAGACGAAGTGTTATAGAACGTGGGAGGACATGAAGCTTACTCATTCACTGATGGATTCTTGGGCTACCATCATATTAAGATAGCACATGAAGGAAAACATAAGACCATGTTCATGATAGAATGGGGATCTTATCATTACACAGTCATGCCGTTTGGACTAAAGAATGCACCAATAATATTTTCCAGAGTGGTCATCGCATCATTTAAGGAATTCATCCATTCGTTTCTTGAAGTATACCTAGATGATTGGACAGTATATAGCTTGTTGAAAAACCATGTGGAATTTTTACGACTGATGTTAGAATGATGCAGACAGTGCCAAATATCACTGAAAATCAAGAAATGCATATTTGGGACACCATTTGGGATACTATTGGGCCATATAGTATGTAAACAAGGCTTATTGGTAGATCCGACAAAGATCGTAGCCATTATTAACTTACCAACACCAAAAATAGTCCGCCAGCTATGAGAAATGTTAGGACACACAGGATACTACAAGAAATTCATGAAAGGATATGTACAGATCACAACAACAATGGAAAAGATGTTAAGAAAGGATACAAAGTATCAATGGAACGACCAGTGTCAACACAGTCTAGATACCCTGAAGGAAAATATGGTCACTGTGCCGATATTAGTATTTCCAAAATGGGAAAATACATTCCATGTGCATGTAGATGCATCAACGATAACACTTGGATCTATCTTAGCATATCCAGGAGCATGAGACTTGTATCACTCGATAGCATTTACAATAAGGAAGTTATCGGACTCATAACATAATTATAACATGACAGAAAGGGAAGGCCTAGCCATGGTCTATGCACTACATAAGTTCAGACATTACCTGTTGGAAAAACACTTTCAGATGTTCACAGATCACTCAGGCCTGAAATACCTAGTCAACAAGATAGTGTTGGGGAGGAGAATCTGTCGATGGTTACTATTATTTCAAGAATTTGACTTTGAAGTAATAGTTAAACCAAGAAAAATGAATGCAGGACCTGACCACCTGTCAAGGATCACAAATGGAGAAGAACCTATGAACTTAGAAGATAACTTTCTGCATGCACAATTAATCTTAGTACAGATTGCCGATGATTAATTCATAGAGATCATCTAGTACTTGATCACAGGTACTGCATCGCATGAATATACCACCGCGCAGAAGAAGAACTTAGTAGTCTGCGCAACTGACTATCAACTGATTTCAAGTCATTTATACAAGATGGGTGCATATAGCATTTTGTGAAGGTATGTGTTAGAGAATGAACGAATGATAATTTTAGCAGAAGCCCATGAGGGAATGGCAGGAGTGAATTATGCAAGAAAAGATACCGTGCAGAAGGTACTACGCGTAGGACTATGGTGGCCAACAATTCATAGAGACTCAAAAGAGTATTGTTAGAGATGTGATGTCTGTCAAAGGGTAGGAAAACCAAATAGAAGAGACAAGATGGCACTACAACCACAAGTAACACTACAGGCATTTGAAAAATGGGAAATAGACTTTGTGGGGCCAGTTAACCCACCGGCCAAAAGAACAGGGGCAAGATACATTATCACCATGAAGGAATACCTAACAAGATGGGTGGAAGCCGCACCAGTAAAAGATTGTAGCGCAGAGACAACAACACACTTTTTGTTTTAACAAGTAATCATGAGAGTTGGGTGCCCAAGAGTCTTGTTGAGCGACCAAGGAACACACTTCATAAACAACACCATCCATGCAATGAATAAATAATTTGAAGTCCATCACGAGAAAATCACACCGTATCATCCACAAGCAAATGGCACAGTAGAAGCCTTCAACAAAATTCTGGAGAACGCACTAAAAAAGATATGTAACGTCAACAGAGACGACTGGGACCTCAAGTTACCAGCAGTATCATGGGCATATAGGATTACATGAAAAAATTTGACAGGACACACACCATTCAAATTGGTTTATGTCCAAGAAGCAATAATTCCATTAGAATTTTTAGTACCCAGCTTGCATGTAGAAGCTATCACACAAATGACAAAACGATACGCAGTAAAATAAATAATGAATCATTTATTGAACATGGAGGAGGAACAAATCCTAACATTATTCCATCAATAAGTTTAGAAAGCAAGAGACAAATCTTGGCATGATCGACACATGAAGAAGAAAATGTTCAAGGAAGGAGATCTAGTATTAATGTATGAAAAAAAATTGTTTCAACAATTGGGAAAGCTCAGAATGCATTGGTTAGGACGATACAAAGTAAAATATGTCACAGATGGAGAAAATGTATAGATAATATATTTACCAAGCACAAAAATTAGAGGAATGATCAACGAGAGCCGACTAAAACTATATAAGGACAGTTGACCACCCACTGCGCAGTTAAAAAAACAAAACAAAATGGAAAAAGAGAAAAAAGGAAACAAAACTAAAAAAGACGCAGTACGCCAAAAATAGGAAGGCCAAATGAAGTTGGAAAAACAAATTTGGCAAAGGCACAAACAACGACTACATATAAAGGGAAAACAAGTGGGAAAGGGAAAGTCGGCAAAAGGAGGATGACAAGACAACATTAGGTGGAATTAAAGCATGGCAAGGATCGATGGAACATCACGTTAAACGCACCAACTGGAGCCAGAAAAGAAAGCGTAATGAAAAGTATGAAACCACCGCAGATGCATTGAACCCATAGTTATGGTGCATTAAATGCATAATGAAGGAAGCGTCCTTGACAGGCTTCATGACAAGCCCATACAACACACGAACATGAGAGCAACTAGTCTATTTGTGAAAGGATAATAGAGAGAGAGTGATAGAAGCCAGAACGAATAGAGTGAGACTACATATCTCACATAATCTATTCGAAATCAACAAATTTTTGACAGTCACCACTATGGCACCACCGAAGCCAACAGATGCAGGCTAGACTACCAGGCCAACTAGGGTGCAAACTAGGTCATGAGGACTGTTGGAAGAAAATGACCAGCAATATCTAGAGATTGTTGATATTGACAAAATCCCATCCCCATAGACAATACTGTCAAACTCTACACCAATTGTGGAAGAAATTAAGAAACCACAAGAAGAGGCCATGAAAGTGGATACGCCAGTAGCATCTTAGGAGCCTCAGAACAAGAAAGAAAAAACCCAAAAAGAAGTGAAACTAGAAAGCACTAAAGAAGCCCTCGAAGTTAACGAATGGAATAGAATATGGAAGTAGCAGTGAAACCATACGAGTCTCAAACAAACCTCTTAGGTCAACTAGTAGGGGAGACCATTGAAGATGCCTTGACTTGGCCAGAATGGCTTACGGAGGAACAACCAGAAGTTGCTGTAACTTCGACTGAGCCACCACAGTAGGAAGACAAAGTATAGATACCAAGCTCACCTCGCAAGAAGACTGCAACATAAATTGTTCTACCACACATACTAGTTGGAGTACAGGTAGAACCAGACCTACTGGGTCACGTCAGGAAGATCAAATATTCATACCATGACGTATCAGACGAAACCAATTTCCTGGAACTTGCGTGGAGGGTATTTATAGAGACCATAGGCACAACCTAGCTGGGAGAAGAGATTACCCATCCATATCAGTGGGCAACTGGGCTAGAAAAAACATGCATCTTAGGTTTGCTAACCCTACCACATTTTGGCAGAGGCCAGTACGCGACAACTTGCATCAAGCAGCTGTTAGTAGTCACACATGGAGGGGACATATGGCTAGAAAAACATGTCCCCATAACTGTTGAGATTATCACACAAATCACAGGGTTACCAACTCGGGGTATGGATCCCATGTTGATTCTGGATGACAAATCCAAGGAGAAAGAGATGGCAGAGGAAATAAAGAAAAATTATGGCACCACTAGGGGAACAAGAGGCATCGTGATAAAAAAAATCAACAACAAAGGTACACAATTGGGCACAAAGATCTTAGCCTGCAAATTGCTAATAAAATGTCACAAAGACGAAGTACCAATGGGAGTCATTGCAGTTGCAGCTCAGTGTGCCGAAGGCACCTCAATGAGTTGGGAGCCATATTTATTGAACTTTTTTTAAGAGGACTACAAGGATGCGTAGGACCTAGGCACAGAGTTCCATTACTCATGGCTCATCACCTTAATAGCCTTCATGGGATGGAGAGAACCAAGGTATGTAATTTTTTGCACCAGACCACAGCCAGCGGGAGCGAGGTACCTATTGCTGAGATTCAGACTGCATGTTTTGCATAAGAGGGAGAATGGGGTCATATTTGAATCATACCTACATGAAATATAGGAAGATATCATATGATCATGGAGAATAACACTAGAGGTTGCCGCGCGATATGTAGACATCAACAACTTCTGGGCCACATGATAAACAATGTGGATACACTCATTTAGGTTTCTATGTTGAGATATTTGTTCAGAAATTGTCGGAAGAACCATAGTGCTATTGATAACTTGCCGTCGGCGTTTCAGATCCACAACATGATCCATCTTCAGGACAAAAAAGCCTGAGGAAAAATAAGAGAGGAGCCTTTAATAAATAGTGAAAAGTGAACCCTAGGTTTGGGGAGGTTTTTCAAATTAGGTATTTAATTAATGAATTAAAATGATAACCCGATGGTGTTAATTAAATTTTATGTTAAGAATAGGCTAAATTTTAGGGTTGACCCTATTATTAAAATTAATTTTAATATTAATTTTGTGTTAATAAAGGTTAAATTAAGGTTAATTTAGTTAGGTAGCATTAATGTTATTATTGTTATATTAGTGGTCGGCTTAAGTGAAGCCCTAGGTTTGAGGATGTTAATATTGTTAATATTAAATTAACTAAGCGTTACTAGCAATCTAGGGTTAAAAAATAGGCTAAAAATAGGTTAATGTTATTAATATTAAATTTTATGATAAATATGGGCTAAATTTAGGGTCAGTCACATGGTGTTAATATTAATATTAAATTTAATGTTAAATATAGGTTAAATTAAGGTTGATTTAATGAGGTGGCATACTAGAAATCTAGGGTTAAAAAAGGGCTAAATTTAGGTTAATGTTATTAATATTAAATTTATATGTTAAATATAGGCTAAAAGTATTAATTTTATGTTAATTATAGGTTAGATTAAGGTTGATGAGGTAGCAATAATATTATTATTGTTTTATTAGAAGTCAGATAAGTGAAACCCTAGGTTAGAGGAAGTTCAATTTTAGGTTAATTTAAGTTGGAAACAAAAGGTTTAACTTTTAATTAGTATTAGGTTGGTTAGTTTAAAATGTAATTAATGTATGTCAAGGGGGAAAAACAAAAGGTATTAGGTTAAGTTAAGGTGAAAAAAGGTGTAAGTATTAGAGTCCTGAGGGTAAGGTTAATGATGTTATCTTTTCCGAATGAGCGGGATCCAACTTTTGCTAATCTCTAGGCCATTGTCTCTACTTAGGTTAACGGGATTTTTGATGATTTTGATTGCCTCTCTAATTCGTCTTTTAAGGAGATGGTCTTCTTTAGCTAAGATTTTGGTGTCCTCTAGGCGTATGTGGTGCTTAGTTGTGAGAGAGTGTTCGGCTAGTGCTGAGGTCCAGTTTCGTTCATTCTTGATGTCAGCACTATGCTCTTTAATCCTGGTGTTGAAAGAGCGACCTTTTTCTCCAATGTAGCATTTTCCACAAGAGACAATGGCCTAGAGATTAGCGAAAGCTAGATCCCGCTCATTCGAAAAAGATAACATCATTAACCTTACCCTCAGGACTCTAATACTTACACCTTTTTTCACCTTAACTTAACCTAATACCTTTTGTTTTTCCCCCTTGACATACATTAATTACATTTTAAACTAACCAACCTAATACTAATTAAAAGTTAAACCTTTTGTTTCCAACTTAAATTAACCTAAAATTGAACTTCCTCTAACCTAGGGTTTCACTTAGCCGACTTCTAATAAAACAATAATATTATTATTGCTACCTCATCAACCTTAATCTAACCTATAATTAACATAAAATTAATACTTTTAGCCTATATTTAACATAGAAATTTAATATTAATAACATTAACCTAAATTTAGCCCTTTTTTAACCCTAGATTGCTAGTATGCCACCTGATTAAATCAACCTTAATTTAACCTATATTTAACATTAAATTTAATATTAATATTAACACCATGTGAATGACCCTAAATTTAGCCTATATTTATCATAAAATTTAATATTAATAACATTAACCTATTTTTAGCCTATTTTTTAACCCTAGATTGCTAGTAACGCTTAGTTAATTTAATATTAACAATATTAACATCCTCAAACCTAGGGCTTCACTTAAGCCGACCACTAATATAACAATAATAACATTAATGCTACCTAACTAAATTAACCTTAATTTAACCTTTATTAACACAAAATTAATATTAAAATTAATTTTAATAATAGGGTCAACCCTAAAATTTAGCCTATTCTTAACATAAAATTTAATTAACACCGTCGGGTTATCATTTTAATTCATTAATTAAATACCTAATTTGAAAAACCTCCCCAAACCTAGGGTTCACTTTTCACTATTTATTAAAGGCTCCTCTCTTATTTTTCCTCAGGATTTTTTGTCCTGAAGATGGATCCTGTTGTGGATCTGAAACGTCGACGACAAGCTATCAATAACATTGTGGTTCTTCCGACAATTTCTGAACAATGTGGATACAACCAAGGCAGGATCTAGATAAAAAGTGGCTACAGATGCACTACTGCATCATAGAGGGTGGTATCGACATGGTCATTATAGAATGGCCCGATGAATGGATAATCCCATCCATTACTCGGGAAGTCCCAGAACGAACAATAGAAGGAGAGGTAGAGCCGGAGGAAACGCAACCCCTGAAAATCCAAGTGCCCAAGAAACCAAGGATGGGCCAAGGCAAGCCAACACACGGAGACGAAGGGTAAAAAAAAATAGGAACCCATAAGGTGAATAAAGAGACTACATAGCCAACCAACGGACAACAGAAACAAGATAAGGGAGCTTAGGAGACCACCCCAAATCCCAATATGAAATAATCAAGGGGAACTAAGAGATTGATAGCGCAGACAGGAGGCACGTACAAGAAAGAAAAGGAACAATGAACATCACCTGACTATACGATCACAGAGGACGATGGGGAAATAATCACTAGAATGGTCCAAGATTGTCTACCAGAAGTTTTCGATCATGCAACACATCACAGGGATAAACTAAAAAAATAACTGGTAGAGATGGGGTAGTTCCTCAAGAAACTTAGGGAAGTACAGATAGCAAGCAGCAACAGAGGCATAGATCCATCAAAACCACAGAAAAATGAGAGAGTGGAGGTAGAATAACGAGACCCAATCCACTCAATGCCACATGCAAACGCAACGATCTACATCACACCTAAGATGTTGCGCATGGATGAAATAGTGGGGCAGACACCCTTGAAGGATTTAAAACACATCCACTTGGTATTGATGTGGATTCCATGAAGGTAACTACCTAATTTATAGGTGAGCATCGACCATGAGTAACAGTCTCATGCACACAGAAACTTAGTCGAGCTACAACAAGTAATAAAGAAGTGGGAGGTGCTAGACAAAGATTGGGAGCAGGCCCAGCTCGAAACTCAAGAAGAAAAAGAATGCAAGAACGAATTGGAACGAAGAGTGGGAGGAATTTTTGAGAAACTTACAAACACCGCGCAAGGAAACAAACTCCCCCTAGCAGAAAATATTGATCAGATTGAGCAGGCCATTGAGAAATATCAAAAGGAGCTCAAGACTCTTTGAGAGAAGTTGACACCAACCACTCCACCAACAGTGAAGGAGAAAATAAAGCAGGAAGAAACAACATAGCTGCAGGAGATAGGGAAATAGGTTAGCACAACTACTGACTTGTTCAACAAAGCAGTGCAACTTTGGACAAGGCTAGAGGAGGATCCACAGGTCCAAGGTTGGGACAAGGAAGAGGAAAGGATCAATGCAGTGATCCAAGAGCTCAAGCAGAGGCAGGAGACAATACCAATCCTGGAACGAGTCAAAGGGATGCAAGATATTAAGAATATGCAAGAAGAACTTATCACTATGCAAACGCAAAAACATGAGTGCCAGGATCAAATAGAGCCATTGCAGGAACGGGTAGCATAAGTAATCACACAAGCAAAAGGAGATAAAATAAAGATAGCACAAAACTAGGCAGAATGTGTGGGATTGCTGAGAAATGAAGTGGTAGTTCAGGTAGTGGGCACCATCAAGGATAAGACCATGCATGCAATGACAAAAGTATCATATCTCGAGGAAACTTTCCAGACAATCACCAAGGTGATCGAGGAAGCTTAGAAGGATTATGTGACTTGGGATGAGTCACATGTTAGTGTTGGGGGCCTATTGGCAATAGGCCAAAGTGGAAAGAAGGATGATCATTGGGAAAGAAAGAATGCAGAAACCAAAATAACAACTAGAGGGAAACACATCACATGTGCATGCAAGAAAGCGTGCGCAAGGGAAGCGACAGCTGGGAGGAATAACATCACATGTGCATGGGAGGAAGACCTAACATCGATAGGGTTAGGTTTTTTGTAATACATTGTAAACGAATGAAGAGCCCAATAGATATAAATATATATACATAGGTATAATAAAGGGTTTCAGTTTTTTTTATGTAAGGATGGTTCTTGATTAGTTTGTCTCTGTATTTTTCATGCCGAATATGTACAAGTCGATGTGATATGTAATATTGTGATGAACTATTTCGTAAGTTTTTGAGATAATAATAGAGGAGAGGAGGAAGATATGAGGATTCTATCGTAGGCTGAGGAGCCCGATGCAATCTACTTTACCTCATATAAATATTACCCATATGAGGAGAAGTGTAAGCATGCAGCGCTGGAGATGCAGAACTACCATAATAAAAGAGCCAAGAGCAAAATCTTATGGGTGGTTGTAAGACTCAGGTGTTTACAACCTAGGATTGAGTATGAGATATGGGTTTATTATTCATAGCCATGCACTACGAATTGTGATTACAATCTACTGTTATTCACGGTCATGCACCTATATACCACAGTTTATTTCTCGAGAAGCACAATCATATTCCATAACAATATATTAACTCATTCATCAAGTAAAACAATTAACTGTTGAAAGAAAAGTAAAGACATATATGCATTCATCACAGTACATAGATATTACCATGGTTCACCCCCTCCTAGGCTACATCCACAAAGATTTGGCTCTTGTCTCTTTTATTATGGTAGTTCTACATCTCTAGCGTCACGCGTTTACACTTCTCCTTAGATGGGTAAGATCTATATGAGGTGAACTAGATCGCACAGGGCTCCTCAACCTGTGATCTAATCCTCATATCTTCCTCCTCTCCTTTGTTCTTAGCTCAACAACTTACAAAATAGTTCATCACAATATTACATATCACATCAACTCGTACATATTCAGCATGAACACTATAGAGACAAACTAATCAAGAACCAGCCTTACAAAACAAAAAATGGAACCCTCTATTATACCTACGTATCTATATTTATATCTATCAGGCTCTTCAGTTGTTTACAATTTATTACAAGAACCCTAACCCTACCGACATTAGGTATTCCTCCCATGCGCAGATGTTTTTCTTCCTACCAATTATCTCTTCCCTTGTGCACGCTTTCTTGCATGCGTGCGTGCCGTGTTTCCCTCCATCTATTACTTTAGTTTCTGCACACTTTCTTTCCCCATGATCATCCTTCTTTCCACTTCATCCTACTGCCAATAGACAATACCTATCTTGGACAACTGTCTTCATAATGGAAACCAAATTCCCTTAAGCCTGGTGGAATTGGCCTATCAAGCTATTCAATAAACAACTCCTTCTCCTCTTTCTATCTTATATATGTCTCCTGTTCCATTTCATGTGATATTTCACATCGATAAAATGATCATGACAATTATGTCTATGGAAGACCCCCCATGGAATTATGGAAATCATCATTATATTCTCTTCCTGGAACTTGAGACTATCGAGAGTTACCAATGGATTTTGAATCCATCTATCGTCATTACTATTCCCCCTGTTTCTGAATCAACACGTGATGCTTTTTATGAAGGGAAATTGGGAAATATTTCACCCACCATCCCTCTAGATATTTCGATTAAGCCTGGAACAGTATGAACAGTGGAAAATGTTCATATAGGTGCTTCATGTTCTCCCGATGAGATCTGAACTTACAAGGCACTTTTCCAAGAATTCTATGTTTTTTGCATGGAGTTACAAATAAATGACTGGAATTGATCTATATATTGTTGTACATGAAATTAAGACATACCCGAATGCTAAACTCATTTGACAGAGACTTTGTCTAGTCCATCCATGCAAAGCTTCTGCGATTAAACTTGAAGTTGAAAAACTTCTTAAAGTTGGTTTTGTCTACTCTGTGTGTCTAATCTTGTTCCAGTCACGAAGAAACAAGGAATGATCCGTGTTTGTGTTGATTATAGGGATATTAACAAGGCTTTTCCAAAAGATAATTATTCAACCCCTTTCATCCACCAGATTGCTGGCGATTGCGTCAGGAGTGAAATATTCTCTTTGATGGATGGATTCTCCGGCTATAATCAAATCAATATTTTACTCGCAGATCAACATAAGACTTCTTTTATTTTCCCTTGGGGTACCTTCGCATACCATAAACTCCCATTTGGTCTTAAGAATGCTGGTGTGACTTTTCAATGCGCTATGTCTTATGCTTTTCATGATATTAAGAACATTGTACAACCTTACCTAGCAGGGATGATTTTAAGGATGGAAATTTATTTTAAAATGTAGAAACCTTGGCAAATCTTACCAATCCTTCATATTCCAACTATAAATGATTGGCGATAATTTTGTAAAAATATTCAAATTTATAAGGATTTTATGTAGTGTTTATAAAATTTTGGTGATTTTTAAGGTAAAATAATTTTATCCTATATAATTTGGGCGAATCATTTTTAAAACAACGAATCTCATTTTTGGAAAAACAATGGAAAATTAGCCCATGAGCGAAATTTATCCCCTAAAATCATCCATGTTACCTAGATGACCTATTGATGCATTCTGTGCATCGTCAAGATCACCTGACACACCTACAAGCCATTTTCCTACATTGTTGATATTATCGCATATGATTGAATCCACATAAATGCATTTTTTCTGTGGAGTTTGGACGAATTCTCGGTTTTATTGTCTCCACACATGGGATTAGGGTGGATCCTTTGAAGGTTGAAGCTATTATCCATTTTCCTCCTCCTTCTACCTTACTCCAACTCCAAAGTTTGCAAGGGAAGGAAGACATCGATCTATTCCCAATTACACCGAACTAACGAAAGGTTTTACTCGACTTCTTAAGAAGGGTCATGATTTTGCATGGGACGACATGGCCAATAAAGTTTTTAAACTTTCCTTAACTCGTACACCAATTTTATTTCCCCTCGATTATAGTCGATATTATTTCTTATACTTGGATGTTTCGGACTCTACCATAGTAATGGTTCTAGTCCAAGAGGATGATTCGCATGATTAACATGTTATTTACTATTTGAGTCGAAATATTACGACCACCAAAACTAAATATATGCATGTGGAGAAATTGGCCTTGGAAGTTGTTCAAGATGCTCAACGTTTTCATCATTATATCTTATTGCGCAAAATCACAATTATTTCTGATTGCAACCCTATGCAACATATCCTCACATGCCAATTGATGAGGGGAAAATAATCCAAATGGATGGTGATTTTCTGGGAGTATGATTTGGAGTTTGAGAGAGCCAAGTCAAAGAAATATTTGTTACTTTTCGATTTTATATGGAACCTTCCCTCCTCTAAGATAGAAACTGTTGTAGAAAATTATTTTCTTGATGAGTCTCTCTTTCTGATCAGTTTAGACGAAATTTGTTATAGAGACATTATCATTTATCTCCAAACCCAAACTTTCTGGCTTGATCTTTCTCATGTAGACAATCGTGGTATCAAGCCCATCAATACATTATCCTTGATGATACCCTTTTGCCATCATTGTATTGATTCTGTATTTTGATGATGTCTAACATATGATGAAGCTGAGAAATATTTAAATGAATTTCATTCTAGAGCATGTGGAACTCATATGTTTGGGTATTCCACTACCCAAAAGATCTTATGAGTTGGTTACTTCTGGCCTTCATTGTTTAAGGATTTCATTACTGCCATTCAAAAATACCATGTTTTTCAAATGTATAACAATAAGATTCAATCACATCCTGCTCCTATTTACCCTTTTGTTTCCGTTGGTCCATTCGCTAAATGGGGCATTAAATTCATGACATGTAAACCTCACTCGGTCATTGGGCATGGATACATTATTGTAGCTATAGATTGTTTCACTAAATGGGCTGAGGTGATGCCTACATTTGATAATACCAGGAAAAATATAGAATTGTTCATATTCAATCATATCGTCACTAGGTTTGGTGTCCCTCAAGCCATCACCACTAACCATGGTATCCATTTTTACAATTTCATGATGTTTGAGCTTACCAATAAGTTGGGTCTTTGGCATGAAAATTCAACCCCTTATTATCCATAGACCAATGGCCAAGTTGAAGCAATCAACAAAGTTCTAACTACTATGATTCAATGAATGGTAGGGATTCACAAGTCAAGCTGGCACACAATGCTCTTTTGGCATTATGGGCCTATTGAACGCATATTAAATATGCCACAGGGTTCACACCTTTCCAGTTAATGTATGGTATTGAAGCTATATTTTCGATTGAATGTGAAATCCCATATTTGAAACTACTTGTCGAACTTCTCCGTAACACCTCAGCCGAAGAAGAATGTCTCTTGTATTTGATGCACTTAGATGAGACTAACAATGATGCTTCATTAGTCATAGCACATAAAAAAAAAACGTGTCAAAAATCAATACAAACAACATGTCAAACCAAGTGTTTTTTTTTAGTGTGAATTAGTTCTCCTTTACGAACACGATCATGATTTGATGAGGCCTGATAAATTTGAGTCCATGTGGTGTGGACCTTATATTGTTAAAAGAGTGTTGGAGAAAGGAGCTTATGAGTTGGTGGATTATGATGGAATCCCTT
>JZKD02S1519302.1:19345-59485 GCA_000966675.3 Picea glauca | reverse complement strand
TGTCGAACTTCTCCGTAACACCTCAGCCGAAGAAGAATGTCTCTTGTATTTGATGCAATTAGATGAGACTCACAATGATGCTTCATTAGTCATAGAAAATAAAAAAAAAACGTGTCAAAAATCAATACAAAAAACATGTCAAACCATGTGTTTTTTTTTAGGGTGAATTAGTTCTCCTTTACGAACAAGATCATGATTTGATGAGGCCTGATAAATTTGAGTCCATGTGGTGTGGACCTTATATTGTTAAAAGAGTGTTGGAGAAAGGAGCTTATGAGTTGGTGGATTATGATGGAATCCCTTTGGGTGAACCTAGAAATGGGATTTACCTAAAGAAGTACTATGCTTAAAATATTTTTTGCATGAGTTCTTTGTATTTTAGTGTGTCATACTCTAGTGTGTTCTTTTTTCATTTTTGTTCTGCCTTTAAGTTGCTTACCTTTCCTTGTGCTTTCTTTCCATATGTTGGCATTCTCACTACCCTATATTGGCTTTGTTGATGGTGCTAGTCACAGTACTCAAAACCTAGTGTCTGTTGCATGGGAAATCTATGCACCTACGTATGAGTTGATCATTCTACACGGTGTTTTCCTTGGTCGTGCAACTAATAATATCGCATAATACAGTGCAATTATTGAGTTACTAACTGAAACCATTTCATTGGGCATCCAACATCTTATTGTACATCTTGATTCACAACTAGTGGTACTGCAATTGAGCAATGTTTATTCTATTTGAAGTCTTACATTGTTACAGGTATACTTGAGAATTTGCCTCTCGGAAAGAAATTTTGATTCTATTGAATATCGAAACATTCCTAGATGTCTAAAAACATTAACAAATGCATTGGCTAATTATGTTTTAGATAGACATTTGCACCATTTATAAATCCAAACACACATTTAAAAGACAAGTAAGCTGGTAGGAGTTTTATATTATAAATGCCAAAAGTTACAAAAAAGTGTTTGTCCTGAGACCAAAATGTCAAAATCTTGAAGCACATGGCTTCATATACATATTCATCATGGATGTTGATCTCTATAACAAACGATTGTCCATGCTACTTGATAGAACAATCGACCAATGGATGTTGACACTCCAACTATCTGGCGTTGGTAGCGTCGGGGTAACTCGTCCATAGTGATTTTAGGGATGTTCATGGTCAATTCCTCAAGATTTTGTTCAATCTCCTCAATATCTTCAACTTTCACCCCTCAACCTACCACTACACCTATATCCCCACGTCTCTATATAGGAGATGATCTCGGGGGCCTGAAAGGCACCACATATGCATTGTTGAGAGAACTTGATTAATATTAGATGAATAACAAAAATATTTTATAATTAAAATACCAAAAAAAACATATAATGAAAATATTTCTCTTACCTATCTCTCCCCACTGAGAACACTTAAGTAATTCCTAGTCAGGGTCTCCATGGAAGTCAGTCTTGGCATATGCATAGTCTTCAACCATGACAAGTTGATCTCTCATCCACTGGAAGAAAGCATGATCATACGTAACGATTGGCACACCTCCATGACGGGCCATCAAATCTACCCATATTTTCATCTGAAGATCCTGTGGAGTAGGTATTCCCCATTCCACATGTTGTAGGCACAAAATGAGGACCCTCTCTAGGAAGAAGGATACCAAAATAGATCCATACTTGAATTGTTTCAATTGACTGGTCCTAGACTTTGTCAATTGTTTCTTCATTTTTTTTGGAAGACACTCACACCAATTGAAAACCCAGGGCTCCATACACTCTATAGAATACTAAAAATGGCTTTGTAAATCCATTTGAGAAGCCACACTCCCTGCCATTCGAGTGATAGTGTATAGGATAGTTCTCAAAGGAAAATATCGAACATCCTTTATGGAAACTTTGCCACTATGCTTCTCTGTACCAGGTACGAAGTGACGTGCTACATAATAATCCATGGGTTCACCACCACCTCTTCTTCTTGATAGTGACACCTGAGATCCTCAACGATATAACCCATTCAAGAAGTAAATTTCATCAATACCTAAGGTGAGTGTATGCACACCCACATGAAAATATTTCTCATTGACATCCCACATGTGGACTAAGTATTCCAATATCCTCAATTAGGCTCTCAAGCCCCGAACTCTGAAAAATTTGAGCAAGCCACACTCCTGGAGTGCCATGACAGTGCCCAAATCATTCCTGGCAAGAAATCTTCCTCCTCATTCTCTCATTCCCTCCAATTGAGAATAATGACTGATGAAAACCTGCCAAACAACATTAAAACATGATTAGCTTCATCAACATTTAAAAGTTGGAAGTTTTCATAGATCTATCTCTCTTTTTTTATTTTGAGTTGCGGTCATCGCAGGGGATATTTTTCCCACATTGCAATGTCATCGCACCCCAGTTGTGGAACCCCTGTGGTGATTTGGTATCATCGTAGTTCATGATAGGGTGAGCCTATGACGATCTCAAAGTGCAATAACCCTTGAAAAATTTCCCATGACTCATAATTGAACAACTAAAAATGAAAAGCTCAACCATGAAAAGAGAGAGGGGAAGAAGAATACCTACTTCACAGAAGTAGCTCAAGAAATCATCCACTGAGCGCTCTAGAATAATTAGATGAAAATCAAAGGAAAAATGGGGTTTTTAGCACTAGTTTGGTGGAAATGTAGATGAAATGGTAAATGAACTAGTTTTGAACTATTTTATTCACTTTTAACATTTTAATTTCAAATCAAATTAATTTTTAAATATTTTTACCTATGCCCTAAACCTAATGAACTTTACAAAGTGTTGATATTGCAGGTTGAAATATCTGAGGACTGAAAATTTGATATGGATCACCCTTTTTGTTTTTTTTTTCATGTTTTTAGGATGTATATATAATTTTAGGGTTTTTCAAGAAAAAATCCGAGCATGGTCTTTATTCTTTCTCACACTCATGAAACTATGAGAATGTAATCGAGTAACCTTTTATCGATTTTTTTGGACTCGTAATGGGAATACGAAAATTGAACCCTATGGAGTACCCTTTAATCTCTTTTCGATCTCCCTGAACATGAAAAGATAGCCAAGCGACCTTGTTCTTTTCACACTCATAAAATTATTTGAAGAAAATGTTATATGAGCAGTATATTATCTCTTTTTTGGTCTCATCAGACTAAATTACGAAAAAGGACATTTTGGAGTTTTCTTTAAGTGTTTTCCAGACTCTCTAAACATGAAAAACCCCTAGATTTTATTTATTTGGACTCATAAAACAAGCATCGAAAGACCCATGTGGCACCAAACCACTCCTTCCTAGGGTTCGTAAAAAATAATCTGAGGGACTCATTCAAAGGATGAGCTTACATTACAAGAATATGTTATCCTCCTCAAGCCTGCGTAAAAATAAATAGGTAATCGCCATAAATGGTGGGGGGAAATTGGGAAAGAAATGTATATCTATATCTGTGTTAGTGGAAGTAAGTCACTCTTGAACATGACACCCCTTTTCATCATTGTATCTGGGATGGGAAATACATTTGTCTCTCATTTGACCATCTACAAGTCCATATGTTGGGTCTTCCTTGAGTCTATTCTGCCAAGAAAATGTTCTTGTAATTAATAAGTTCAAGAGAATTTCAACCTAAACAAGTATTCTATTGAGTCGTCCATCTGCAGTCCTCAAATCCTACCATGTCAGCCTTCCTTGAGTTAGTTCTGAATCACTTCATACTATGATCTACTTCAAATATGTTACATATTTCATGTCATTGATGGGGGATACATTAAGGCCCTCTCCTGATGAGTCTTTTCCTGTCAACTTCAACTCATTATCTGGGAATTAGACTTAGAAATCATTTAGTACCTTGGAACCTACATGCCTCAATGGTAGGTCTCCTCATTTTCAACAGTGGGTTCACATCATTGACCCCTGATTGGAAGATTCTATCGAGTGTTCAACTTCAAATCATTTATTCACATTCATTGGATTGTACTAGAGTACCTTGGGGGTCATCGATATCAATGGTGATTCCCTTCACACTTGTTAACGGTATCTATTAATGACCAGTTTCAAGTGGTTTCTATGATGTTTGACTTCGACAGCTATAATCACATGGCTAGATTCGTGCTTCGGGACGATGGAAATGAAGACTTTGGATCTCACCATAATGGTCCAGGTTGTGATGGAGTATTCATAAGTCTGTACTGACACATAGATCCACCATGTATGTCTCATGGCTATGTCCAAATTTGAGTTTTTAGAGCATAGATCCATAGTGTATTTCTCATGGCTATGTTGAATCATGATTACATGGATCCACAATGTATGTTTGGTGGCCATGAATCACTTGAAACTTATGATTAGAGTGACTTGTAGTCTGAGTATGGGAATGCCTACCTCAGAAGATGGTTTATGATTATGTAGATGCTTGATTGTTTGTAGGTTACTGACCAATGTGCTCCTTGTTTTCGACACACACATTCTACAAAGTATTTCAGTTGTCACAGGTTCCAAATTCATACTTTAAGGGGCACTTTGTTACACATTATTTTGGTCACCCCTCTGATCAAATGAAAATATTTTCATAACTCACTTCTATGTCCCATGAAGTTACTAAAATGAGACTTTCTCCATGAAGAAGTTAATCATATTTATTTTCTTAAAAACCATATCAAAGGGGATAATTTCACCCTGCTAAATGCTTGGGGTGCAATGATGATTGATCATCGCATGTTTCACCAAAACTGGACTGTGACGTCACCGCAGGTTGCTTATGCATAGGGTGTGATGATTCTTAAACAAGAGAAAAAGGTGAATTCATGAAAGTTCTAGAAGGGAATCTTCTAGAAGATGAGGTGGCCTCTGTAACATACCCGACCACCTAGAGGTCGGGATATGCCACTTAAACAATATGCAACACACCCAACCACCTGCAAGCTAGGCTTGTTGTAGTCCCAAGATTCAGTTCTTTGATCTCTAATTCAAAAAAAAATGACTTCTCAACAATGTTAGAAGCATGCACACCACATGCATAAGACAAGATCCATGCCACATCATAAAAGAGATAAACAACGTTCCATGCACAACAAATAACCAGTAGACGGGAACATTAGAATACATATCTTAGAGATAATTAAGTACACAGAAGAATACATTTAACATAAAACACAGTGAGAAATTATCTTTGCAAGTAAAATTTCACCAACTGGCCGTAGACCAAGGACGTTCCTCGCAACCATAGACATTGTTGTTCATTTATTCTCAACAACAAGTCACCCCCGAGCCAGGGATATGACCAAAAGGATGGGTCCTAGGCCAATTCTAAATACACAGTAGTTGGCTAAGTATCTCTCAGGTTTCCCAACCTCACAAAAATCCTAATTTCCAGCTTTCTTTCCCCATCAACATGCACAACCCTAAGAAATGAACACCTTTCTCTACCATGAAGTCCTTGAGGATGTTCCATTTCTCTCTAGGGCTCCAGTGCTACTAGTCAGGAAATATCCCTACTAGAAATTCCAAGGACTCTTAGTTGTGGAGAGTTCCATCTAAACTTCCATCAAGTTCATGCACACAGGCATCCATTCCCTTCAAGACTGATTGGTAAATCATTACATCCATTCAACGATGTCTCTCCTCTTCCTGCCATTTGTTTCCATGCTCAGCCCAAGAGAACATGAACTAGCAGTAGTGAGTAAAGAGGAAGAAGAACGAGTGAACCAGTGGGAAGAGGATGAACCAAGGGAAGAACGACCCCAAAACAACCCCCAAGGGATGTTTAAAAAATTACATGAAGATAAGAGCCACATGGCCTCCCTCCCAAGAAGCTCATGTAACCCCCTCTTCTCTACAAAATAAATTATGGGTAAATAAAATAATAATAAAAAGACTTATCCTATCAAGCCCCTCTCTTATGGAATCATATCCGTCTATCTCTTTTGTCCTTGTCGGTCTTGCAACCAGTGGTGTAATTTATCAATGTATAGGAAGTGTTACATTTCCTGGGCACTATGGCCCCTTTTCAACTTTACCGGCTCACTAGTCTAATTCATATTTACATAATACATTATATTGTATAAGGGTTAGAGCCAGGATGTTACATCCCTTCCCCTTATTTTGGCACTATCCTCAGTGCGCAACACCATTCTAATGTTATTAACATTACAATTCCAGGCCCTCTGGACTTAATTCACATAGGCAATCCAACCCCAATCTTATATACATAGGCACTTTGGCCTAAAACATGTATGCATAGGCATTCCAACCCAAAAAATGTATGATGATCTTCAAAATTTATATTTCTGGTAGCAGTTCCAACCAACAAGCTCTCCTTCCCTCTCATCCCTACAAAACCCAAAGAAATGTACCCCTTTCTCTTCCATGTAGTCCCCCAGGTTTTTCCACTTCTCCCCAGCTTTAGTGCACTTGGCCAAGAAGTTTTAGAGTTGTGGGTTCCAGAACTCCAGTTGTAGCAAGTCCATTGGACTTTCTTCCTTCCATGCCTTTGTCATTTAGTTGCTCCAACATCACCTTATTTTCTCTCATAATCTGGTACTTTTCTAGATCTTCAACATTCATCATTTTCCAACAATATTTCAAATTAGTGAGCATGTCAGTTCAAAATTTGTGCATAAAAATCTCATTCTTTCTCATATTGTAAGAGTAAATTTTCATAATCCAATACAATAATTGTCTATGTGGTTCATGGATCTTCATCCATATGGTTGTCTCATTAACTTGGCTCACTGTTTTCCTTGACATACTCATTGTGTGCATGACCCCAATCAAGAGCTATCAAAGTGTCCTTTTCCTTGTGGTCAATCACTTTCCAGGCCCAGGCTTAGGCATCCCCTTCTCTGCTATGCAGTCCCTCTGGTGATCCATCTTGCCGGACCAAGGTTCTCTTGCACAAGAATATTTCTAGGGACACATGGTTCTCATGTCACAACAATAGCCTTTTCCATGCTTTCCAGCTTTCATGTACAACATATCATCTGTATTTTACACATACAGTCATCATGAGATATCATTATAACCATTTCAAACATAAATGTCAAATCTGTTTTATACAGGAAAATAAAATTTTCCAAGCATGATCTTTCTGCTCATAATGGTTGGATTTGCAGCTGTAGATATTAGTCTTCCTTATGGGCTTACATACTTGCCATATCCAAGACCATTCTACCTGCAATTTCTTCAATTTACATTTGGCCAAAACAATTCGTCAGTAATTATCAAATCATAATTCCCAAAACTGTTTTATATGGGAAAAATAAAAATTCTAGACATGAGCTTCTTCTCATAATAATTTGACTCTTGCAACAATAGACATTGATATTCTTTATGGGATTACAACACTGCCATATCCAATACCCCTTTCCTTCTGCAATTTCAACATTCCTCAGCCAAACAAGTTGTCAATATCTCATGTACAAGATATATATTTTCATGGCAATGATTCAAAACAAAATCACAAAGTTCTCTCAGAATTGTTTACAACTATAATTCAATTACTTCTATTAATCCAACTATCAATTGGAGTGAACTCATCATTAAATACACATGAATTATCAGTCACGCAGACTTTTCATAATGTAACAGTTAATAAGATAAAAATCAATGTTCCAATACCCATGGTCACATCTACACAATGCATCCATGAATTCACTACATAATACCACATAACTATGTCATGTATTCAACCATGATGATTTGGAAGGTTTGGCCAGTGATTCAACATGACATCCACACACTTCCTACTGCTTGCCTAACTATTTGGTTACCTTCCTTTTCCACCCAAACACAACACCAAGAATATAATCCTTAAGTGCTCTTCAGTGTTGGAAAACAGGTTGTAATCCAAACATAAAATATATAGTATATACTATCGAGCACTCACATAGTGATATAACCCTTCCATATCCAACCATATCATGGTCTCACACATGACTAGCTCTATGGATATTCATTGTTATATAAGGAGTATGTATCCTGAATTACCTGGTTATGATCCCATAATCAATCATAACATAATATGCAACTGACATTTTATCTAAGTGCATTCTAGAATCAACACCACTTACACACTCTAGGCCTTCGGCCATTACATATCAATTTAAATACTGAAAATTAACTGATGGAATCCTTACCTCAATCCCCTTCAACATGTATGCATCAATGGAAAATAAATGCATACCTGCCTGGTTGTTACCAACCTACTTATTGGTGTCTGATGAAATGAAGTTGTACAAGCTCACATACTTCCCCCTTCATCATTTTGATCACCATTCCTGCCATCCTCATGGGTCTTCACCTCGATGGAAATTATAAGCAACAACAACATCCACATATTTAACCCTGCTGTATCATTTTTCCTGAATACATAATCCATCCTTAGTCATACTCAAACATTATTTCATAATAAAATACTATTCTAAGTTCACCAGCAAGTTTTATGCATATCCAAGCATGTGCATATGCAAAATTACACATCTATATGCACCAATCATTTACTGTCAACATGCCTACTAA
The DNA here is from genome assembly GCA_000966675.3 of Picea glauca. NCBI lineage: Eukaryota > Viridiplantae > Streptophyta > Pinopsida > Pinales > Pinaceae > Picea > Picea glauca. The sequence goes on along the minus strand of JZKD02S1519302.1, from coordinate 50,970 downwards.
TACATATGCAATTTAAATTCATTATATGCTTCATGCACTCTAGTGAATTTATATTTCAATTCACTTATTTATTTATCTATTTCTGTTGTAGTTGGTTGTCCTTGAATTCATTTATATCCTTGATGCCTTGCGTGCTCCCATTCTTCTCATCTGCACTATGGTTCCTTGGGTCTGAACACTTTTCCAACCATGTTCCACCTATCCATTCTTTCCCACTTAGTACCATTCCCCAATGGAAATCTATTTTCATTCAGTGCCACTTTTGAAGTGAGAGAGCATTCCAATTCCTCTGCATTGGCATATTTATTTCACTGTGAACTATGATTTAAGCTTTTAGATAGTGGATAAATCATATCTAACAAATCCTTCCCTAGAACTCCTATGCTTGACACATAGAGATTATTCACACACCACCTCTTAAGCTCTTTGTTTCCTTCCACACCAATCTTGCAACTGTCTACACATATCGACCTTCAAGGCTATGGAGCCTTACTTTTCCTTTCTATGCCCATTAATGACATTATTCACCTACTAGCTTCATGTCCCATGTGAGGATTCTTTCTTTTGTAGTACCTCATCCAACTTTTGTAAGCAAAGTCATGCCTCCATGACCCTAACATCTTATCCTATTCTTGAATTGATTTGGTTATACCTCTAATCCAGATAAACCTGAAAGAAACCATCTTGTTAGAGCTATACATATCATACAAAAATTGTCAATTAAATTTACAGGTACCTTTTCATTTAAGTGATAATATTATTCTTTAATTAATATTATTTTTCCTTTTTATATGAATTAACTCTTTTTTAATCATGACTGTGTGTTGATTCTTTTGTCTTCATGAGTTGATCATAGACATGGGTCAACTCATTATATCATACTCATGCTTCTGTTGTGTTCTCAATTCACAAACAGATCATATTTTGACCCTTTATCAATTCCCTGTATTATTCTAGTGTTAACTCTCTGTTGAATTAAATCTTTATGAAGTGCTTCCTTCAAACCATTTACATATGATTAGATGCAAAAAACCACAGGCTTATTGATTTGAATTTTTTCTCTTCTTTTCCCTTTGTTTCTTAATGCATACCCCCCTCTCCTAAGCCTGCGTGACCTCTCGGTCAAGGGTCTTCAATCCCAAGCCGAATTGGCTCTCTGAAACCTTTATGGTTTCATTCTGTATCTAAACATAGGCCCTTTCGGATTTGTGGCATGGGTCCGATGGCCTCCACAACCTTCTCCTTATCCCTTGCAATAAATATCAGAGTTGACGCTAGATCCTTTTTCTCTTGGCCCCTCCTTAGATCTGACCTTAAGCGGTGACCTCATGCAGACGCACGATTGTAGCCATGCTCAAAGGTGGTTTAGATCCAAACTATTTTTTGCCCCACAATTCACCTTGAGCGACCACGTGTCCTTTTTCCAAAACTATGGTCTCGATTGCGTTCTGCCCTTGACTTCATAAAGCCCGAGCACCTCCCATCCCTGTAATACAAGGTGACTTTTGAACTCGCGATCTTGATGATGCTTCTAAATGGATGACCGAGATCTACCTCTTGGGAATAACCAATTCAAATTTACCTCTCCCAGATCGATGATTGTGGTCATTTTGGAATTATAGACTTTGGAATTCCCAAATCTCAAACTTTACTTCCCTCAAGATACACGAGATTCTTCCACGCGTCCTTTTGAATTGGATGGTGGGGAATTAATTCAAAGGATTTGATGATCGACGTTTACATTGGGTCCTTACCTGGAATCCACAGCTTCACACCACCTGGTCTCCTGATCTTATGGTTCAGGTCTACTTCAGATGATCTGATAATTGACATTTACTTTGGGTCCTTACCTGGAATCCACAGCTTCACACCACCTCTTCTCCTAATCTGATGGTTTAGGTATACTTCGAATGATATGACAATTGACATTTACTTCGGGTCTCCGACTCTCCAAGCTTTGGGAGTTTCAAAACTCAATTGAAAACTCTCGAAGTAATTTCTCTGGAGTCCACTATCTGTTGCCACGTAGTGAAATACTGTAAGCTAACACGTGGTCCAATTAGGCGGGTGACATGTGTCACTTCCTATCTGACATTTCAATCATCTGTATGCTCAAAACATACTGACATGTGGTGCACATCCCATGTGTCCACGTCATCCCCGGTGACGTTCGTAAGCCACGTCACTTCAAAAATTCTAGTGTCCACATCACCTCCTAGTGACGTCATCGTGCCCCACCACTTCGACTCTTCGGGCTTTGGGACTATGGGAGTTTCCACACTAGCACACTTCTAATTCACCCGAACTTTGATTTCCTAAACTGACCAAACTACCACCATGTGTCTCCCTTATCAGATGACCCATATTAACCCCGAACTTTGGGACTTCAGAGTGTACCGCTGGAAGGATTAATGATTGCAATTCCTTTGGGCCTTCAGACTTCAGAAAAATCAAACTTCAATTTTTTTTCGATGTTTTTATCTGAAGCTCATGATCTACTGACGTGTGTTTCCGATAGATCAAAGTCTATGATTTATTCAGGTCTTCTTACTTTGGAGAACTGAACTCTCAACCTTCACTTTTCCCTGAAGTTTGTGGATTTCTGTCACGTGTCCTCCTGGATTGGATGACTGTAATTCACTTTGGATCTTCGGGGCCCGAAAATTTCAATTCTCAACTTCTCCTTGATTGTCGTTTCCCAGAGTGCTTTCAATCAGAGCACACGATCAATTGATGCATGTCCTCCTACAAATTGACGGTCCCCGAATACTTCTCTTCGGAGGTTCGTCACTTGAGTACTAACATGCCATATCACTGCATGCCTTTCAATTTGAGGGGGCACACATTGATGGTTTGGAGTAACCCGCTTTTCACCCTGCAATTTTCATGATGCTGACATGTAACTGATGGGTGTTCTACATGCACTAAAAAACACACTAAATACCCTCAATTAAATTTTCAATCCGAGGTAAGTAAACTTAGAGTTGTAGCAAAATATATGCCAAAGGTAGAAGGGCTGGTAGTAGTATAGTCTAACTAAGGAAGTGGCTATCTAAAGGCTAATCTATTCAAGAAAAGCTATCTAATGAGAAAACCCTACTAAGCAACTTGAAACTATGTAACCTAATTACTTTTGGGCTAAGGATCAATGGATAGTTCTAAGAAAGAAAGTAAAAACCCTATGTAAAGAAAACTAGTTCATAACAATAAGCAAAAGCAACTATTAAGTATAACAATAAGCAAATAACAAAAGAAAACTACTTTAACTTGTCAGCCTACATTCAATGAGAAACTAGCCTATGAAAGCAAGTAAATAAACAAGCAAGCAACTATTCCACTAAAGCAAGCAAACAAGAACAACTAGCTAACCTATTAAAGAAAGTAAACAAAACAACTAACTAACCTATTAAAGCAAGTAAACAAAACAACTAACTAACATGTTGAAGAAAGTAAACAACTAACTTCTCTAAGACAACTTCTACTGCAAGTAATCTAATAAAAACTTCTCATTGAACAACTATCTAGCCTAAAAGGCAAGTGGACTATATTCTTAATTCAAAATTCAAAACTATTTCTAATTCATGAAAGGAAATCTATTTAATTGAAAACAAGAAAGAACTAACAACTAACCTTTAATATATGAGAAGTAAACTGCTCTCTAACCTATCAAAGAAAAAGTCTATCTATCCTACAACAACAATAAAACTATCTTCTAAGCTATGAAAGAAAGAAACTATATCTTCTGATCTATGAAAGCAGGAAACTAGGTCTTTTAACCTATGAAAGCAAGAAACTAAATCTTCTGATCTATGAAAGTAGGAAACTAGGTCTTTTAACCTATGAAAGCAAGAAAACTATACTTTAACCTATGAAAATAGGAAAACTATCTTTTAACCTATGAAAACTCAAGTATAGTGTTGGTGGTTGTGTGAATGTCTCTGGTGTTGTATGATATCTCTATGGCACTTGACAACAAAGGATAATTCAAGTGGTATAAGCTCAATACTAATCTCAATAGCAAAGTGAAAGGTATGGATAAAACAATCCAATGAGAATTTAGCCATTACAGAAACAATATTAATTACCCTGCATATTCATGAGTTAACCATCAACAATATAACGAGATCATAACTGTACTTCTACATGATGTAAGCAAAATTCATAAGTAGATTCAACCATTAACTAAGAATTGTAATTGCAGTTTAGTTCTAAGAAAGACAAATATATAAAATGAAACTATGCTATACCTATTTTAACAATTCAAAATACGACAAGAAAAATGCTTGAAAACATAATTAAAACATGACATATAAAATGTAAACAAATGCATGTATTGACTAACAACTGGTTAAGAAAATTCTACAATAAAAGACTGAAATTAATCCTATCCATCCACCAAATCCTTGTTAAAGAAAACCCAAATTAAAACAATGTTCTACTCTGTTTAAAACTCTGTTTTAAATTTAATTCTAATAGCATAAAATAAAACACAGTCTAATATCTAATTGCACATGGGATTAGTCTATGAATTTGCAAATTCGTTCCTAACTACAAAATCAATGCATGCTAACACAATCCTTCATGCTAAACTACAAAAGAGAGTCAAAGCAATTAAACTGCAACAAGAAATTAATTAACAGAATGATAATACATGTATAGGAAACAAAGAGAAACAACAAAACTATAAAATGCATAAACAACATAAAGAACAGTTACCAGATTGCTGGTGGGCCCCCCAGCAAGTCGTGGTTACTTCTTAAATGCACACCATGAGCTCAACAAGATGAATTCACCATTAAAATGTAGAAACACAGTTTTATATAACTTCGGCAATGGAAAATAGAAAAAATAAAAGAGAGTCACGTTTTTCTCCAATACACTACTATTTCTTCTTAAGTTGTTGTCTGGCCATCCTAGTGGTATTATAAGTTTACAGATCAAGTGGTTGACCATAGGAGGATCGATCCACTTCTAAATTTGACAATTTACATTCAATGATGCCCCAATTGCTGAAATGGTGCGGGCCAATAATCACCCTGTTTAACAACCAAAATTGAGTTTTTGGGAGTTTAGTAGCTGGAGGGGGCAAGCATGAACAAAACCCACGTTCCCGATTCACCCATCACTGGCCTCCAATACCATAACTTCCAATTTTCCCACCATTTTTGTGCAGGATGCGATGCTGGACGTAGTGCCAGATTAGGTACCAGATCAAATGCTGGAATGAGTGCCGGACTGAGTGCTGGAAGCAAAAACGTGATGCATTTTTGACCTGTAACACCAAAAAATGTGAATCAGATCCTTGAAATCATAAAAGCATGATGAATTATACTCAATATTATCATCAAGCACGAATCATATATACCTAGTGTAGATCATATCGTTTTAGCATAAAATTCTTTAAAAAGCTTTTTTAAAACATGAAAAACACATATGTACATTCGGAAAAAAGTTTCTAATAACTATCATAAATTGATTATATCTCGGGCCCAACATTACCCCCACACTTACGATTTTCCAGGTCCCACTACAAACAAAAAGAAGTTACCCCTCGCGACTAGGCTTTCTGAGGAGGATCAGCTTTGGAAGCCTCTCCTTCTTGTTGTGAAGACTTTTCCTTATGCCTCTTGTGTTGCTTCAGCTGTGCTCTGAGGTTGTGGTTGGATTTGGTCATCTCATCAACTAACCCTTGAATGGAGTTAACCTTTGCTTGAAGGACTGCATTATCGTAATGAAGTTGTGTGTCTATTGTCTTCCTTTCCTCCCACTGTTGGAGAAGATGATGGTTTTCTTTCTGTAGCTTCTCTATGATTGAGGAAGAATTGGTGATCTCTAAGGAAGGCTTAGATCCTTTGAGGGATGTGGACAATCTATCATTTTTAAAATCTAGATTAGGCATGGGTGAAGTAGGAGTGATGGGGGATTGATAAGGAGAGGTAGGTTCTGATTTTGCCTTTCTTAGTGGCTCTAATTCATCCACATAAACTTCCCTAAGTCTCTTGTGAGGGCTCTCAAGATCAAAGGACACTTGGATAGGATACGCAACAGACATGGTTTTTGCATAAGTTTTGGTTCTAGTGCTCCGGGTACTCTTTCAAAAGGGGCCTTTACCAAATTGATTGGCTTCCCTCCTATTTGTGGGAATGATGGGAAGGTCTTGCTGAATTACTTCTTGGATATTTTTATGTGTAGGATTAAGAGAGATTGAAGGCATTGGGGGCTTAACAATAGGATTCTTTTGGTCCTTTCTCTTGGTCTTTTTACACGATGAAAAAGTAGGGATATCAACAAGATTTTTTTATTGTTTCGGCAAAGAGAGAGTTTGTACAAGGGGTTTTGGAGTTCTTGGAGAGCGAGGCTTGGATGGAGAGATAGTTCTTAGGCCAAGTGGTTTTTTTTCGATCTTAATTGTCAAGTGAGGGTTTGAAAATTGGTAGATAAAGGCATCCCAAGTTTTCCCCTGTTTCTCTAGTTTGGCTAGAACAAGGATTTTGATCAAGCCATGGTGAAAGAGACTATTGTGGGAGTTAGTCACATTCTTCCTCAATTGAGAGGAAATCTTCTCCAATCTTTTAAGAAAATAGAAGGGGAAGTTAAAAGGTTTGTTGAATAGAAAATGAGCCAGCAATCTAAAATGACAGGCTTTGAAAGTGGAGTATCTACCTTCGCATGTAATCAACCTTGTGATGATGATGAGAGGGTTGATCAATTCCACCTTTATCCACTTCAGAGAATATCCTTTTTCTTCTGAACTGTTCTCGAATTCCGGCTTAAAAACCCTGTTATAACTTGAGCATGACATTTGGTGGTTTTTGAACCATCTATCTCCCATTATTGGGAGCTTCGTAGCTGAAACAATGGATTCTTTTGAGAATTCAAAGGAAAGATACCCCACCTATGTTGTCTTCATATTGAAATGGATGGAAAATTGCATGGAGAGGCCATCATCGTGGCCCTGCAAGTTGGACAAAAATGGCCCCTTGCGTGCATGCAAAAACACCTCTCTTCATTGTGCAAATTAGGTAATGGAAAAGATATCCACATAGAAAGAGGGTTCGTACCTCCTAGGCATTGTGGCAAGGGCGAAATTCACTAGGAAAGGGTGCAGATAAGCTAAGAGATGGTACAAATTGGGCACGGTCTGAGTGAAATTTGAGCAGGGGAAGAAATGGTAGAGGTTGGGCACGATTTATTAACGCAGGGTAGAGTAAATGGCAAGGGAGAATGGAGATAATGTTTTCCCAGCCCAATCTTGAATGCACATATAGTGGAGTAGGTTGCACACATGTGTGCACGGGCTACCATGTGTGGAAAATTTGAATTCGACAACTCATTTTTTTGGGCAATGTAATGATGCATAGTTAGATCAATGTCCAAGTCTTTTGACTTAGACATTTGATCATGAACATATAAATCATATTCAATCAATTGTTTGCAACCAATTCAATTGAATGTAATTAAGTTCTGGTTACCTGGAATCTAGGATAGTTACTGCTGTATAATTCATATGGGACTTCGTTTGGCACCTCATACGGCATCTCATATGGCCCTTCATATGATACTTCATATGTTACCTTTGTGTTAAGTACATTTACACTTCTTATAATGGATAGCCTACAAATTTGAAGTGTTTTTGACAATCACAGTGGTAAATGAGCAGAGGAAGAATGCTCCCTCATTGTTTATTTTTCCATCATGCTCACTCAATCCTCTTGCATATGACATATAATGTCAAAACCTACAATGAATAGGTTATGGCAAGCATAAAACATGTATTGTCAAACCTAGAATGTATAACTTGTAATGAAAGATAAACCAATAAAGAGTGGTCTGTTAAGTATATGTTTAGTAATTTATAGCACATAGGAGTTTAGCATTTCAAACATAACATGGCTATTAATGTAATAATCGGTATCATAGAAATAATAAAAAAATTCTTGCAAAGTTTTATTTCTCTAGGAAATGATCATTTGTCAGCTTTTGAACCCCTCCCCCACACCTAAGTATTGTGACACCTCACAATCAAAAGTATAGGAAACTATTCAGTATCCCCCAATAACCAAAGATTTATAGTATGTCAAGTATAGAAATAAATTTCACAGATTGGTCTGATGAGACGGTTAGAAGATGGCCCCACCTATAGGATACGAGTTCCTATATATAGATAAGAAGAGATAGGCAAGAGAGTTTCAAGATAGTCTTAGATTTATTTCCCAATGGAAAGTTTATGGATTTCATTAACTGTAGCTTAACCACACATACTTCATGTCATTTTTGTCTGCAAGTAATGTCACACATCAGGACAAGTTTAAATTTTTTATTTCTTTTTGTCATATTACCATCCTCACTAGGTAGAATGCCCCGCTGCCAACAAGCTTGTTCAGTACTCCGACGGGTTTACCTAGTCATACCACAGACCAGTACCCACTGCTAGTAGACCTGTTCAGTATCCTGGAAGGTTAGCCTCTTACACCCTCAGAGACTGGCCCTCGATGTTTTAAGATTTTAGTATAAGATTGCTTTATGCAAGAAGATGGGGGAACAACTACGAAAACAATTTTTTCTTACTTTTTTTCAATCTGGATGGTATTTATGTTAGAGGATGAATTTTCGTTATATTACTTAGTGGTTGTCCCGATGTAAGGGGTACTTAAGTGGATGTGGCCTATCTAAAGATATGATATAATCAAGCTATTTAGTGTGAAGTGGATGGTACCATTGAGAAATAATAGAAAGGTATATGTAGGCTCAACTCACTTCCTTCTTTTGTAATTATTGTGATGTTTCCATGACTAACCGCTAATTAGACCTCCTTGTTACTCTTTGATAAAGACACTTGACTCACTTACTCAGGTTTCTTGGAAAAACTGTACGAGAGACCTCTAGGCTTGATAGTTATGGTATCACTTCCTTATATAGTGGTGAAGAGTTTCAAGAGAAACTTCTTTAGAATGCCTTTAAAAAAATATTCTTTGCAAAAATATGACTAATTACAGTAATTCAATATTCATTTGATGCTTTAGTAGACACTAAATTCAAGTGTAACAATGTTGTGAAGAAATATCCTTGAAACTGTGTACTCTCGGTGAAATAAATACTTATAGAAATCTCTAGAATTGCCTTATTAACAAAATTCAAAAAAAATATTTACATATATACAATAGGAAATTCATAAAAATTTTCAAGAACAAGGGGGAACTTCCCCATCTACTAAGGCCAATGCCTTGTCAGCTGACATGACCTGTAGAAAATCCTCTCTGGAAATGGGCTTATGATAAAATTTAATTCGATGTCCATTTACCACAAAGGAGACTTGTCCATCGTTAATTGTTTTAATTTTTACAACTCCATTGTCATATACAGTGTCTACCTCGTAAGGGCCCAACCACGGGGTGGTGATTTTTCCTTTGAAGGTTTTGAATTGGGAATTAAACAACAGAGCCCAATCACTAGGTTGGAAGTGTTTCTTCTTAATAAACTTGTCAGGCCACTTGCTCCACTAGTTTTGGACTAATATTATCCGTTGGATGGCATCTTTCCCGATTTCATCCAACTCATTAAATTGTAGGGCTCATTTCTTCTGAGCCTCATCCAGGTTCAAACCTAATTCTGCGGCAATACAGAAGGTCCTTACTTGGAATTCTATTGGTAAAAGTACTTGTTTCTCATACACTAGCTCATAAGGAGTATGCCCAGTGGTATTTCTCCTGGTGGTCTGGTATGCCCACAAAGCCTCTGGGAGCCTATCATCCCAGTCTTAGTGATGTAACTGAATAGTCTTGCTCAATATGGCTTCTAGAACTTTGTTTGTAGATTCTACTTGACCATTGGCTTACGAGTGGTATGGAGAAGATTTACAATTTTTAATCCCATATTTCTCCGTTATCTCTTTCATCAACTTGGAAGTGAATTGAGTTCCTTGGTCGGTAACAATTTCACGAGGGACACCGAAGAAGGTAAATATGTCTTCATAGATAAATTCGACATCAGACTTCTTTGTAGCTCTAAATAGGGCTTTTGCCTCTACCCACTTGGTGACATAGTCTGTACAAACCAAAATATAGTTCTTCCTACTGGACATGGGTGAAACTGGTCCTACAAAGTCGAGGGCCCATTTTTCAAAGGGTTCTATCATAAATTGAGTATGCAAAGGCATTTTGTCAACTGACATAGGTCTTCCTATGCTTTGGAAACTATCACAACTTCTCACATACTTGGCAACATCTTTGAAAATGCTAGGCCAATAGTAACCCGAATGTAACACCTTATATGTTGTACGTTTGTCAGAAAAATGGCCACCACATGGTCCATCATGACAATTTCATAGTATTTTAGGTACCTCATCCTCTCAGACACATCTATGAATAATCAAATTAGTACCTGTGTGAAAAAGATCATGACTAACCCAAGAGTAATTAGCACTCCGTGTAATAGTTTTCCGCTTTTCATGAGGTGACAAATGAGACAGTAACTTCCTAGTGGCTAGATAGTTTCCCATATCTGAAAACCATGGAGTATTGACAGAGAGGGAAAAAGGATTCTCATATGGAAAACTATCATATACAGGGTTTTCATCATCCTCATTTTTTATTTTGGAAAGAAAATCAGCTACTACATTATCCTTTCTAGGTCATTCAATCACAATGATATTAAATTCTTGCAATAACAAAAGCCACCTGGTCACTCGGCCATTAGTTATAGGTTTATTCATGAGGAATCTAATGACAGAATGATCAATGTGTACAAATACTTCATAAACAGTAATTTAATGATGAAACTGGTTAATAGCATGAACAACTGCCAGGAATTCTTTCTCGGTGATTGTGTAGTTCAACTCAGTAGGGGACAAGTTCTTTCTCAAAAAATAAATGGTATAGGACTACTAGTCCTCTTTCTTCCCTAGTACCCCTCCTATTGCGGTGTTGGAGGCATCAGTGGATATATGAAAAGGGAGAGTCCAATTGGGCCCTCTAAAAACTGGTGCCACAGACACCTTAGCTTTCAGGGTTTCAAAGAAAGTTTGACACTGCTCAATCCAAACAAAATCAACATCTTTTATTAGTAATCCAAACATAGGTGCAACAATATTTGTAAAATTTTCAATAAACCGTCGGTAATATCCGACATGTCCAAGAAATCTTCTCACCTCTTTCTGATTCTTTGGGGGTGGAAGTTTGACGATGACCTCAATCTTTGCACGATCGACTTTTATCCCTTTAGACGAAACATAATGTCCTAGAACCACTCCTTCAGTTTACAACATTTTGCATTTTTCATGACTTAGAGATAGGTTCATTTCTTGGCATCTAATAAGGACTTTTTCTAAGTTGTCTAAGGCTTCCTGGTAAGTTTTACCATAGACTGTGAAGTCATCCATGTAGACCTCTATACAATCATGAATAAGATCGGAAAATATCCCTAATATTGCTCGTTGAAATGTGGCAGCAACATTACACAATCCAAATGGTAAGACCCTATAGGCATAGGTGCCCCAAGGACAATTAAAGGTAATATTTAACTGGTCCTTGGGTGCTATAAGAATCTGGTTGTACCCGCTATACCCATCTAGAAAGGAAAAATACTTCTTTCTAGACAAGGTATCTAGAACTTGGTCAATGAAAGGGAGAGGAATGTAGTCTTTCAATGTGGCCTTGTTGAGTTCCCAAAAATCAACACAAATTCTCCATTTCCCGATCACTTTCTTTGGAACCACTACAAGAGGGGATACCCACTTACTATCGAAGATGGGATAAATGAATATGACATTTAACAACTTTTGCATCTCCTCCTTTACTATATATTTAAGTGTTGGGTTCATCCTTCTCTGGGGTTTCCTAACAGGTGTTACTTCCCCCTGGGTATATATGTGATGGATGCATGTGTCAGGGTGTATACCCCTCATGTTAATGTATTCCCAGGAAAATCATCTTAATTGTTCTTTAAGGATATCTACTAACTATTTATGTTGGTTTGCATCTAGCCTGAAGTTTATATGTAAAAGATTTCTTGGACTAATCTCGTAGGGAATAGTGTAAGACATGGTAGACTCATCTATATCGTAAATAAAATATGTCGAAGGGAAAATGGATGGGTCTAATTGTTCTTGAAATTCTTCCCCAAACATGTACTCAAATTGGGGAAAAGACTGTGGAAAATCCACACATGTGATAGTAGAAATAAACCGGTTTAGCACATTTTTTGTTGTGTGCTCCTGAAGTGCCCATGCATGGTCACTTGATAATATGGTTTCTTCCCAATCCTCATTCTTGTATGGACATTCAAGCCACCATATAGTATCCATAATAGGTTGAGATAGAGGGTAAATGGTGAGCTTCTGGATAGAGAGACCATTTGAGATGGTCATTTCCTCTTCTCTACAACCAATAAATGCATTGGTTGTGGCTAGCCAAGGTCTTCCCAAAATGATGGGATGGCCTTTGGAAGGATCCTTTGAGTGAATGAAAATAAAATCTACAGGGTACTCCCATGAGGCTAAAGTAACCATGACATCATCTAAAATTCCTTCAGGTATAACCCTAGTCTTATTTGATAATTCCAAAATGGTTGGGGTAGGTCGAAGAAGAGGTTGTAACTGTAATTGGTCCAATGTAGTAGCGGTCATAACATTTATGTATGCCCCTATTTCTATGAGAGTGTTTCCAATGGAGACCTCATTAATGGTTATGGTCACTACGAGGTTTCCTGGGTTCCCATAATTTGCTAGTTTTGGATGCTCTGATATGTATTCAGAAAGTCCTCCTATCAAGTGTATGGTAGGGGGATACTTTTGATTCCTACCTAGATTCTTAATACACAATTATTTAACTATCTTAATGTAGATTGGAATTTATTTAATGGCTTGAAGCAGGGGAATCTTGACACAAATATTTTTCAATTCATTCAAAATGTCAAATTCTGGTTGGGTGGTAGGTTTATCGATTACCAATCGGCTTGGATAAGGAGGGACCTTCGTAATTTGTGAAGGTTCATTTTGGGGAAGCTTGGGTTCTTGATTTTTCAGGATAATAACATCTTCCCACCTAGTGTCATCCGTGGGTTTTTTTGTGGTTTCTTCTTCTTCTTCCTGGATGACTACTGAAGGTCTCTGCCTCTCCAAAATTTTTCCTGATCTTAGTTGAATTTCCTGTAATGGAACATGAGTGATAACATATGTCAGGAAGGCCTGCATATCAACATTGTGAAGAGGTTGAGGGGGATTATTATTGGGATTTGACACTAGTTGTGTTGGTAATAGTGTTGGTCTCGGGGATCTTGTATTTTGATATTGTAGTGGTTGTTGTTCTGGAATAGGAGGTAAATGTGGTGGAACAAAACCTGGCAGAAGATGTGGAGTGTTCAGTGGGAACTGAGGATAATAATGGTTGGATATATGGATAGGTGGAACTTGAGGGTTTCCTTGGTTATATCCTCCTATCCACCCTTTAAACCAAGGATGTTGGTACTGAGTAGACCATTTTTTCCAACCTGGTGAGTTACACTATTGTTGTTGTTGATAATAGGGTGGAACTTGAGATTGTAGATCCAGGTATGTGGGTTGGTTCCTAGGCTGACATGGCCTCCTAGGTGCATAAGAAGAATCCCTAGGATATCCACTCTTATAGATGGCTAATAAATTGGGAAATGATGGACATTTTTTAGTCACATGGTATTCTGTACAGAAGCCACAAACTGAAATGTTATCTAATGGGCATTCCCTTGAGGAATGCTTCCTTCTGCATCTTGGGAAATATATGCTCATTGTTTCATTTTCCTCTTCCTGTTTCTTTTTTATTTTTAGGGTATCCAACTAGGAATCTATTTTTCTTAAGATGTCATTCTTAAATTTTTCTAAAAGTTTCCCTATCTCTTGTCTCGTGATACCACTTGAACTAATTGGTTTTAAGCTTCTATTGTAAGGGTCTCGAACATTCTTTCTTGTTTTGGATCTATTCCTTGAGTAAGTTTTACACATTTCACATATTTCAGCAAATGGTTTATGAGATATGTCACCTGATACCATGAGGTTAAGAATATCTAGATATTCTTCTAAAATTCCATTAAGGAAAATATCCCTAATTGCATTCTCTGGGAGGTCATGGTAATTTGACCTGTGGGAGATATAACCAAATCTTTCCATATAATCTTCAAGGATCTCATCTTCTAACTATTGGACTTTAAAGATGTCATTAAGAGACTCTTTGGTCTTGCAGTAGTCTTGGTACTTCTTAAGAAATATGTCTTTCATGGCTTCCCAAGACCTAATACTTGATTCTCCCAACCCCATGAACCATCTTAGTGTAAAGTCTTTGAGGGTGGCAGGAAATAGTTTTAGTTTCTGGGCATCCTGTACGTAGTTGTATCTCCTACACAAGATGTCAAATTCAAATAGGAAGGTGTCTGGATCTTCATTTTTTTTACCATAAAAGGTAGGCAGTGCTCTGAGAGGAATATTCTTCATGTTGACGTTTGGAGTGGTGTCTAAAATCGGAAACTCGAAGGAATTTTTGGTTTGGTTTCTAGTTTCTTATTCCTCCCCATGTCTTACATTGTTATGGTCCTCCTGATCATCCACATTGGCTTAGTTTCCAAAAAGAGAGTACCTAGGTGGTTTTATCTTTGAAGAGAATAAGGTTTCCCTTTGATGGAAAGGTCTTCCTATGGATTGGATGTTTGGGACTCTACTCGAGCCGGTCGAGACTATTGGTGCCAAAGTTTTTGTGTCAGTTTGAGAGATAATTACGTTGGTTGAACTACCAAATAAAATGTTCATTTTTTCAGGGTCTATGATATCCTCAAAATTAGGATCTCCTAGTGGTGGTGTAAAAGAAAAGGTTGTATTGTTTGGTTCTATGGAAGGCTAGAGTGGTCTTTCCTTCTGTCCCAATATAATTGATGCTTCAATTTCTTATTCTATAGTGCTCCCTATGTTAGTCTCTTTAGATACTACCTTAGCTCTTTGAGTTGATCTAGCTCCTGTTTTTCGGTATCGGTCTACGGATTTTATAAGTGGAACGTCCCTTCCCCCCAAAAGGTCGGAAGGAACCTTGGTTGAAAGGTATGATTTATATCTAATGTATCTTATACCTTTTGGATATCTAGGTCTATTCATGAAATAAATAAAAAACAAAATAAAAATCTATCATTTGGTTTATAGGTCTATTCATGAAAGTAAACAAAAACAAAAAAGAAAAACTACCATTGGGTTTAGGGGAGCCTACAATAGAATATGTGAAGGTTTTTACCTATTGTCTTAAAGTTCCCTTGCCACCAATGATCTGGATTTTATGAGCAGAATGAAATGAATACAGATTATTAATAGGTGCTTAACACAAAATAAAAGAGATACAATAAAACTGGTTTTCTATTCAATAACGAAATAAGCTGAAACTGTAAAATGCAGTGGAAACAAGCTTGCTGGAATGGTGGCGGCTTATCTTTGAGAAGAGATGTGACAACAGCACGCATTCACAAGAAGAAAGTTACAATGAGGCTCTAAAGGCCTTTTTACAATAATAAAGAATTCCAAAAACCCTAGACATCCAAAAACCTAACCCTAGGAGATGAAACGCCAAAAGTCATGGGGGCCCCGTTTAGGTAAGCTAGTACATCAACTTCCTGGGGTCGTAACTTTTGCATACGATCTTAGTTTTAGGCGTGTGATTGACCATTGGAAAGGTATCTTCGAAGAGATTCATTTTGGGGGCTCAATCATTCCTTTTTCTATCATTGAGGAGCTCGATACCAAAAAACCTTCAATTAGGCCCTCAAAATGGCCCCAGAAGTAAAAACTGTTGAAAATAGTAAATTGCCAAAAATGTCAAAAAACTATTTTGAGCTAGTTGGAAAAGGTGGGTGGACACCGATATCCATATGGATCAACCAATCTAATTCTAAGTTCTAGGAATGATCTATTTCCTAACTACTTCTTACCTTGAGACAACTCCCCGACAAGGGCACCAAAAATGATGGGTGTTCTATATGCACTAAAGAGCACACTAAAAACCCTCAATTAAATTGTCAACACGGGGTAAGCAAACTTAGATTTGTATCAAAATATATGCCAAAGGTAGAAGGATTGGTAGTAGTATAGTCTAACTAAGGAAGTCCCTATCTAAAGGCTAATCTATTCAAGAAAATCTATCTACTAAGAAAACCCTACTAAGCAACTTGAAACTATGTAACCTAAGTACTTTTGGGCCAAGGATCAATGGATAGTTCTAAGAAAGCAAGTAAACCCCTATGTAAAGAAAACTAGTTCATAACAATAAGAAAAATCAACTATTAAGTATAACAATAAACAAATAACAAAAGAAAACTACTTTAACTTGCCAACCTACATTCAATGAGAAACTACCCTATGAAAGAAATTAAATAAACAAGCAAGCAACTATTCCACTAAAGCAAGAAAACAAGAACAACTAGCTAACCTATTAAAGAAAGAAAACAAAACAACTAACTAACCTATTAAAGCAAGTAAACAACTAACTGCTCTAAGAGAACTTCTACTACCAGTAATCTAATAAAAACTTCTCATTGAACAACTATTTAGCCTAAGAGGAATGTGGACTATATTCTTAATTCAAACATCAAAACTATTTCTAATTCATGAAAGGAAATCTATTTAATTGAAAGCAAGAAAGAACTAATAACTAACCTTTAATCTATGATAAGAAAACTTCTCTCTAACCTATCAAAGAAAAAGACTATCTATTCTACATCAGCAATAAAACTATCTTCTAATCTATGAAATCAAGAAACTATATCTTCTGATCTATGAAAGTAGGAAACTAGTTATTTTAACCTATGAAAGAAAGAAAACTATCCTTTAACCTATGAAAATAGGAAAACTATCTTTTAACCTATGAAAACTCAAATATAGTGTTGGTGGTTGTGTGAATGTCTTTGGTGTCGTATGATATCTCGATGGCACTTGAGAACAAAGGATAATTCAAGTCGTATAAGCTCAATAGTAATCTCAATAGAAAAGTGAAAGGTATGGATTAAACAATCCAATGAGAATTTAGCCATTACGGAAACAACATTAATTACTGTGCATATTCATGAGTTAACCATCAACAATATAACGAGATCATAACTGTACTTCTACACTATGTAAGAAAAATTCATAAGTAGATTCAACCATTAACTAAGAATTGTAATTGCAGTCTAGTTCTAAGAAAGAAAAATATATAAAATTAAACTATGCTATACCTATTTTAACAATTCAAAATACAAGAAGAAAAATGCTTGAAAACATAATTAAAACATGACATCTAAAAAGTAAACTAATGCATGTATTGACTAACAACTGGTTAATCAAATTCTACAATAAAAAGACTGAAATTAACCCTATCCATCCACCAAATCCTTGTTAAAGAAAACCCAAATTAAAACTATTTTCTACTCTATTTAAAACTTTGTTTTAAATTTAATTCTAACATCATAAAATAAAACGCAGTCTAATATCTAATTGCACATGGGGTTAGTCTATGAATTTGCAAATTCGTTCCTAACTACAAAATCAATGCATGCTAACACAATCCTTCATACTAACCTACAAAAGAGAGTCAAAACAATTAAACTACAACAACAAATTAATTAACAAAATGATAATACATGTAGAGGAAATAAAGAGAAACAACTAAACTATAAAATGCATAAATAACATAAGGAATAGTTACCAGATTGATGGTGGGCCCCCCATCAAGTTGTGGTTACTTCTCAAACACACACCACGAGCTCAACAAGATGAATTCACCATTAAAATGTAGAAACACAATTTTATATAACTTCGGCAATGGAAAATGGAAAAAATAAAAGAGTCACGTTTTTCTCCAATACATTACTCTTATTGCTTCTTAAGCTATTGTATGACCATCCTGGTGGTATTTATAAGTTTACATACCAAGTGGTCGACCATAGGAGGATCGAACCACTTCTAAATTCGGCAATTTACATTAAATGATGCCTCAACTGCTGATACAAAGCAGGCCAATAATAGCCCTATTTAACAACCAAAATTGAGTTTTCGGGAGTTCAGTAGCTGGAGGGGGAAAGCATGAAAAAAACCCATGTTCCTAATTCACCCATCACTGGCCGCCAATACCATAACTGCCAATTCTCCCACCGTTTTTGTGCAGGACACGATGTTGGATGCATTGACGGATTAGGTACCAGATCGAATGCTAGAATGAGTGTCAGACTGAGTGATGGAAGCAGAAATGTGATGCTTTTTTTCCCTGTAACACCAGAAAACATGAATTTAGATCCTCTAAAGCATAAAAACATGATGAATTATACTCAATATTATCATCAAACACGAATAATACGTACCTAGTGTAGATCATACCATTTTAGCATAAAATTGTTCAAAAATCTCCTTCAAAACATGAAAAACCCATATGTACATTCAGAAACAAAGTGTCTAATAACTATCATAAATTGATTATATCTCAGGCCCAACAGTAACCCCTTGGTGAAACTGTGGTTTGGATTGCGGGACCGCCTTGGGAAATTATCTCCTGTGCAACTTGGTTCACCACAATGCCTCATGTCCATTGATCTCTCTCTCCCATGGGATCCGACGATTGTGACCTTAACCCTTGCTTCCTTTACATTGAATGACCCTTGTTCACCTGTCTTCCGATCCAATGATCCCAGATCTCTCCTGATCCTATAGTGGCAATCGCTCCTCAATTCGAAGGGGGATGGTCATGATCCTTCTAATCCCTTACAACTGGTCTCTGACAATCTAACTTCTGCGTAGATTCTGCAATGCCATTCCTCTTGAACTTTTCAACTTCATAGTCATAATTTGATCTCAACCACGAGACTCTGACTAATAGACCTAACCCATACTAGCCTGGTGTTTCAACCAGAAGCTCTGATATCAATCTGTAACATACCCGACCACCCAGAGGATGGGTTACGCCACTTAAAAAGGATACAACACACCCAACCACCCACAAGCTAGGAATGTTGTAGTCCCAATACTCAGTTCTTTGATCTCTAATTCGAAAACAAAGGATTTCTGAACAATGTTAGAATCTTTCACACCACATGCATAAGACAAGATCCATGTCACAGCATAAAAGAGATAAACAACGTGCCATGCACAACAAATAACTAGCAAACATGCACATTAGAATACATATCTCAGAGATAATTAAATACACAATGGAATACATTAAACACAAAACACAAAGAGCACTTATCTTTTCAAGTAAATGTTCACCAACTGGCTACAAACCAAGGACGTTCCTCCCAACCATAGATGTTGTTGTTCATTTACTCTCAACAATAGGTCACCCCTGAGCCAGGGCTATGAATCCACAAGGATGGGTCCTAGGCCATGTATAAATACACATTAGTTGTCTAAGTATCTCTCAGGTTTTTCAACCTCACAAAAATCCTAATTTCCATCTCTACTTCCCCCTCAGCTTGCACAACCCCAATAAATGAACATCTTTTTCTGACATGCAGTCCCTAAGGCTGTTCCATTTCTCTCTAGGGCTCCAGTGCTACTGGTCAAGAAATAATCCTACTAGAATGTCCAAGGACTTTGAGATGTGGACAGTTTCATCCAAACTTCCATCAATTTCATGCACACATGCATCCATTGCCTTTGGGAATGATCAATAAATCATTACAGCCATTCAACGATGGCTCTCCTCTTTCTTCCATTCGTTTCCATGCTCAACCCAAGAGAACACGAACTAGCAGTAGTGAGTGAAGAGTAATAAGAATGAGTGAACCAGTGAGAAGAGGATGAACCAAGGGAATAATGACCCCAAAACAACCCCCAAGGGATGCTTAAATAATTACATGAAGACAAGAGCCACATGGCCTCCCTCCCAAGAATCTCATGTAACCCCCACTTCTCCATAAAATAAATTATGGGTAAATAAAATAATAATAACAAGACTTATCCCTTCAAGCTCCCTCTCTTGTAAAATTATAGCCCCCTATCTCTTTTTTCCTTGTCATTTTTGCAAGCAGTGGTGTATTTTACTAATGTATAGGAAGTGTTACATTTCCTAGGCACTCTGGCCCCTTTTCAACTTTACCGACTCACCAACGTAAGTCATATTTACATAATACATTATAGTTTATAAGGGTTAGAACTGAGATGTTACATCCTCCAATCAGTTTGGATATTAATCACTTCCATGATTTAGTGGGATCATTCTAATCTCCTCATCCATCCCTCTTTCACCCTATATAAAAAGGGGTCTCTCATGGGAATGGCTAGGCTTTCTTATGCATGAAAAATTATGTTGAATATTGCACTTGTGATAGATTTTCTTTAGATTTTCAAGTCAGGTTGTGAATTCTCTTCATCAAAAGCATTGGAGAAAAGGTGTGTGTGTTGAAGCAAACATCCATTGGAAGGGACCTTCCGACATCAAGGCATGGGTTGTATTCTCTAGTTTCATTCAATATAATGCAGTAATACATTTCCTCCCTATAAAGGTGTCTCTACTTTTACTGTATAACTCCTTGATCTTATGCATAGGTTTCAATGGGATATATATATTGTTGTTATTTCTCTTTGTTGGTTTGTTCTTCTTAACAGGTTCAACATCCCACAAATACAAATATGGAGCAACAAGGACGACACTAGTGAGGATCAAATGTCTTATAAATGGTATGTCATTTGTCCCTCTCTGAACTAGTTTATATTACAATGAAATCTAAGGAGAATCTTGTATTATGCGTTGTTTTGTTCTAGCTTCTTGTTGAAGTTAGGGATATTAGTTTGTGTCCGCACTTACCGATTTGTATGATAACAAATGGATGTACACAAGAAGATGGAGGCAGCTCCAATTTGTAATCCATACTTCCAATCGGTTGAAAAACCTTATAGGGGCCATAATATTTGGGTGTTAATTTAGTGTCCTTTTTTTGTTGAGCGACACGTGTTTACATGGTTGTATCCTTAGAAGTACCTAATCACCCACTTCAAATTCCCTTTCATTGTGATGTTGATATGCTTGTTGTTTCATCATATTTTTTTCCATAACCAACTTGTCCTAATAGTTTGAGAACCTCTTTTTGGTTCCCTATGTGGTCCTACACTACTTGAACCTTTGTATTCCCTTTCAAGGGTGATGTAATGGATGGAATATGATATCCATAAAGTTCTAGAAATGGGGACATTTTTCATGAAGTATGGAAGGATGTGTTGTACCACCATTATGCCAAGGGAAACCACTTGACCCATTGTGTTTGTTTATTGGATGCAAAAGAAAGAAGATATCCTTCTAGACATTTATTCACAATATCATTTTTCTTGTCGTATTGAGAGTGATAAGATGAGTTGTGAGCCAATTGAGTACCCAAACAAGAAAATAATTCTGTCCAAAAATTTCCAGTGAAAATGGGATCTTTGTTACTTTCAATAATCTGGCGGAATCCATGTAGATTTTGAACTATTTCCATGAATGTTGAGGCTACTATACTTGCTTTAAAAGGATGAGAAAGAGAGAAAAAATGGGCATACTTTTTCAATAGATATACTAATACCATGATGACATTCTTTCCTTCGTATTTGGGTAAACGTGTAATAAAATATAATGTAACTTCTTCCCAACGTTGACTTGGTTGTAGAGACCTGGCACCTTGATTGTTTCTCCCTTATGTTGTTGGCAGACTAAAAATTCAGACACAAACTTTTGAACATTGGTTTTAAGACCTTTCCAGAAAAAATACTTCTTGATCCTATGTTATGTTTTCAATAATTGTGCATGTCCTCCTATAGGAGAAGTGTGCAATTCTAGAAGGACCTTTTGTTTGAGTTGGGAATTATTCCATAAATACAGGAGGTCATTAGCTATGAGAAAATAATTCTTCCATACAAAATTATCGAATGAATTTGGGTCCTCATGTATTTGTTGAATGATATTTCACACCTTTTGATCTTTATTCCATTCTATCCTTGCTTCTTCCACCCAATCATATTGAAGAATAGAAATAACACATAGTGAACCTTTTGTTTCTTCTTCTTTACTTGAAATGGAATCTTCCACAACATTATGTTTTCCTTTTTTATAGATAATTTCAGAGTCATAACCTAGAATCTTAGTAACCCATTTTGTTTTCTCTTTTGAAGATAATCATTTCTCCAAGATGTACTACAAACTATCATGATTTGTTTTTACTTTGAAGTGTCTTCCTATTGGGTAAAAGCGCCATTTATGAACTGCATAGCCAACATTTATTTTTCACAAATGGATTTGACTAGTTTGTTTCATTTAAGTTGGATGCTTTAAAAGGAAAGTGTTCTTCATTCTTACATTAATGCTAAACCAACTCTATGGCATGAGGCATCACACTCCACAATAAATGTTTTTGTAAATTTTGGTGTGGCTAGGACGGGAGTAGAACACATAACCTCCTTATGTTTTTCAAAAGATTCAGTTGCTTCTTTAGTCCAAGAAAATGCTTCCTCCTTTAATAATGATGTTAGAGGTTCTTCTATTTGACCATAATTCTTGATTAACTTGCAATAATATCCTATTAACTCTAAGAATCCTCTAATTGTCTTCAAGTTTTTTGGAATCAACCATTCCCTCATAGATTTAATTGTGTTAGGGTCCACTTTTACACCTTCATGAGATACAATATGGCCCAAATATTCCACTTATTGAAACCCAAAGGCACACTTGGATGGCTTTGCATAAAGTTGTTTCTCTCCCAATAGTTGTAATACCTTTTCAACATGTTTTACATTCTCTTCCCAAGATTTTTCATAGCTTAGTATGCCATCAAAAAATACTAACACAAATTTTCTAAGGGATTGAAAATAGAATTGATAAAGATTTGAAATGTTGAAGGTGCATTAGTAAGTCCAAATGGCATAACCAAAAACTCATAATGACCTTCTTGTGTTATAAAACTGGTTTTAGGAATGTCTTCTCTACCTCATTCTCATTTGATTATATCCCAAATGAAGATCCAGTTTCGTAAAGAATTTTTCTCCATGCAATTCATCTAATAATTCATCAATGAAAAGAATAGGAAACTTATCTTTGATGGTCATTTTTTTGAGTTGTCTATAATCTAGGCACATATGCCATGAACCATCCTTTTTTGTAACCATCAACATTGCTGAAGAGAAGGAACTTTGGCTAGGTTGAATGATATCATCCTCTAACATTTCCTGGATCATGCAATCAATATCACTCTTCTGTGCATATGGATACCTGGAAGGCCTAATGTTAGGTTGTACACTTCCTGGTTGAAAATGGATAGCATGGTCATGATCTCGGGTAGGTGGAACCCCCTTAGTAATTTCACCAAATACCTTTGTGTTACGCACAAAAATTCCACACTTAAGTACCTCACCCTAATTTTCGCAAGTGTCATGAAAGTGTCACATATACTGACACCATGAAAGAACTTTTGTCACAATCCCTAGTCAATGTGGAGGATAAAAATATTGTATGAAGGTCAACATACTATGTGAACATGAATTAATTATTAATATTCATAAAAAGGAAATTAATTTAGTGTGAGAATTCACCTCACATTTGGTTTCCTATTTTCAAGGAGAGGTTGAGAATCTCATGGATGAGAGAGATATTTCCTCCTTAAAATCCTTCGGAGATATTTTCTTCCTAAAATCGTTGAAGAGATATTTTCTCCCTAAAAATATTGGAGATCCATTTTTAGTGGATATTATGAGTGATATTCTCCATGGCGGTTAAGCCTCCAAATCCTATATAATGAGGGATTTCCATGGAGAATAGGAGGAAGCTTTTGGATATCAAACTTATGATCTTGGGAGAATCATGCAAGGGATGGATGAGGAGGACTTGGAAAAGTTTCTGCAACTTCATCTACAGATTGTAAGTATCTCTTTAAAGTTCTCATAAATATTACTTGTCTTATTCCCTTGAATATTGTGTATTGTTCCATATGATTGTAGATATTGATAGATGAATTTGATTAGTCTAATCTTGTAGAGTGGAGTAGGAGTTATTTATATTTTTGTTGTCCATTGCATTGCAGGTATCGAGTGGTGTTGAAGAGTTTGGAGATAAAGCTCATATTGGAGGCAGTGAGGCAGAATAAAGTGCATCACACTTTATTCCTTCTCTTTCTCTTTCTAATTAGGTAATTTAATTCAAAGGGATGTCAGTGTCCATTTGTATGTTTTTTGTATCGGTATTAGGGGTCTAGAATCCAAGAGGATATTCACGTGTCTGCAGGGGGATTTTCCTATAACATAAATTGACGAATCCACTGGGGAAGAACATTGAATTTTATTTCCTTGGATTGTCTCTACCTTTTTCCCACTTTTAGATCATTTTTATTGTTTGTTTATGATCTATTTTTCTTTCTCTCCTTCGCATTGAAAATTTCACAAAATTCTGGGAGTTCTGGGTAAATTTTCTGAGTTTTAAGCCTCTGTTCTGAGTTTATGGGAAGGGTAGTGCTCCCCTATAATGTATATCAAAGCATTGATCTATATTGAATGCTCCCCTGCAATGTATAACATAGCACTACATTGCTATGTGCCCTTGGAAACATGAGTTCTAGTCACCTTTTATGGTGATTATTTCCCTTTTCTGCTCAGTTTTTCTCAGTCTAATCTTGCAGAGATTTTTGCTTAGAGAAATTTGAACATCCTTGACTCTTTTTTGCTAAGAGTTAGCCATATAGAATTATTTTTTGTTTATCCCTTGAGTTTTCAAATTTTCTCTTAGTTGTATCCCCATAGGGTTAATGAGATTCCTTTGTCTTTTTTCCTTTTGATTTTTCATCTCGTAAAGCTTTCATATTGCTTGACTGTTTAGGATTGTTCATCAACTAAGGTTTCCAAAGGTTTCTTGGTTTTGGGCCTTCTTGTATTCATTTTAACTTGTATTCATTTGAAACATCTCTCTTTTCAGATGATTAGGAATCTTATGACAACCTAGCTTGATTTATGTTTCTTGTTGCTAATCATTTGAGGATTTTCATGAGTGTTTGTTTTGTTTCTCTTTTGCATCATTGAGTTCTTGATTGAACCTTGTTTTCTTTCAGTTCTCATCACTTTGAGTTTGATTTGTTTGACTCTTTTTTATTCATAGTTCTTTCAATCAAACTTACATCTCTTTTCATTTGAAATTTAAAGAAGTGAAAATTTTTCATATCTCCTTACATAGTTAATCAAATGAAGAAATTATGCATTCATCAGGAAGTTTGATTTGGTTTATGTTTGGAAAAATAGTTAGTTTTGCATGTGCATTTCAATTTTTGGAAACATTTTCTTGGTATTTTGGCATCATATTGATCTCAGAAATTGAAAGTTGCATTGTTTTGAGTGCTTGCTTGTGATTAAGAAGAATATAACTCTTCTCCTTCCCATACGTAGAATTCATCGAAAGAAAGAACTGCATAGCAATTTTTTGAATTCTATTTGAGTTGAGTCTCTTACACATCACTAGTTTCATCTCCGTGAACCATTTGAGTTAAAATCCATTAAAATCAACCACACGCTAATAAAATCAGCTCGAATATTTTTTGTTTTTAGCACACCAACAGTGGTTGGATTACTGAGAGGGGGATGAATTAGTAATAGAGCAATATAATCCTTTTTCTCCAAAAATACAAGTGTTATATCAATGTAGCATTATCATCTAACAGTTACAGAGTAAATAAAAAATGAACAAATGAGAAATTACACACATACACAGTACACTAATGTTTTTACATGGAAACCCAAAGAGAGAGAAAACCACATAATTATTTTTCTTATATGTCTTGAAGAATTACATTCTTTGGAAGTGCCAACTTTATTTTTTGTTCTAGCTACAACTGGAAGGAGGCTCCAACCCCCTAGTTTCTTAGAATGCAACTTGAGGGAATCTCCAACTCGCCAATTCTATGGCTACAACCAGAAGGAGGCTACAACCCCCTATGTTCTCCGACTACAACTAGAATGTGGCTACAACCACCTGTCCTCCCCTCGTCCAACTGCCTTGAAGTAGAAGTAGAATGATGGAACCACTGTCACACTATCACTGTGAGATATACCACTATAAAACTATATCAATCTGTACCACTGATCTACATCCAACCTATACAACTTCCCTGTAATCAATATCTACCAGAACTGAACATGTATCAACAAAAATACATAAGGTACACAACTTGTAGTGTTGCAGCATGGGTATGTACGTGCCCTATTTGTTATGCAACCCGCATACGTACATGACCAAACTGTTATACAAACTACGTATGCCTTCTGAAAACTAGGGCTTCCTTTCTCTTGAAAACTTCTGACCCTCTGTAACTTCTTTCACATAGATTTGTAACATGTCACTGTATCCAGAATGTAACTATACCCTATGCATGCATCCTCATACATAACCTTTACCCAAAGCATATATATATATATATATATATATATATATCTTGTCATGTGCCATATAGGTGTGTGTAATCATGAATAATTATAATAACCCTCACATGATATAGTTATAAAACCCTTTATGATATTCAATCTCTAAATACATCAACCACCTCAGAAATACAATCTCTCAAACATGTATCACAAACCCTTATCCATATGCCAAGAAATACAAGATGTGCCTCAACAAGAAGTATCATTGATAAATATACCAGCACTGTATTTCTGTAGATCTGACTTATGCAGAAGATCCCATGTAGCCACTAGTCTCACTAGGGAGAATCCTCAAATCTCCATAACCATTTCTCATGCATACATCAAAATCCAACTATTCATATAAATAAGACATACCTTTTAAACCAATGGATATATTTGATGTATCTGAGAACTTTAGACCTTCTTGGGAGCTTGATCTCAGAATCTAGAACCTTTGCATCTTCATCTTCTCAAGTTTCCATGGCCTTACCAACATGTATGCACCCTAATACACTATCAGCCCGCATATGTACACACCCTAATACACTGACATCCCGCATATAACTCAGTATGGATGCACCCTAATACACTGTCAGCCCACATACACCTCAGCAAATAGGGGTTTTTTGTATTTGTTGTAATTCCAAGAATTTCTTCATCAACCCTTCGTACTACCTCATACCTTCGCAACTTCAAATGTATCAAAGAGTAATTGCAATAAGCCTCACCGAACAAAATATATTCAATGTGTTCAAGTGTGATTAAATGAGAGAGATTTTCCTCCTATTTATACTTTCATGTAGCATTACACTTTCTTTATTTTACGGAGTTCTCCATTTACTTTATTATTTAAATAATTTCTTTTGTAAACACTTGACTTTTGGGGGATTCTATATGACTCCTGAGGGTTCTCCAACTTCATATGGCCATAACTCTCTAACTGTGAGGAGTTATGTGACGTTCCACATACCACTGGAAATGGAATGACAAGAACTATAAATATAGGGTATTTTCACTGAAAAATTCAATGACCTTCATCTCATTATTCCAAAATTAAGCATGGGTTCTCTAACCATACTTCTAGAATAAATCAATCTTCAAAGCGTCTTCTCATGAGGGATTTCACCATAAGAGGACCACTTTGGAGTTCACCCATTTGTACTTCTTATCAACCATGACAAGACAATAATTAATCATATTTACATAAAAAAAACTTGGGTCCATTACCCAAACCTTTGTGTTACCGGACTTTCTTCAAGGGTTGACATCAATGAAAACCAACATTAATGAACAATCTCCCCCTTTGGCATTGATGGAAATAGTATGATGCAATGCTAAAATCATGTAATCATGCTATGCAATATTGAAGTCATATCACTCATGCTCCCCTTGGAACCATGCCTATGTCCTCTGCATCACATATCTGTGACCATTTCTCCCCTTGGAATCATGCCTATGTCCTCTGCATCTGATAAATCTCTCCCCCTTTGTCATCAATGGAAAAGGTATCTTTCCATCCAGAATTTCTCCCCCTAACTGAACTATCCTCTTTATGGTTCTTCCTCGTGTGCATCTAAGACATATAAGATAAGCACTCAAAATAATTAATTTTGGAGTAGAAATAACTCTAAGTCTTTGGCGAAGATACTCAAAGGCTTCCCATGGAAGTGTTTTTGTAAATATGTCTACCACTTGTTCTTTTGTGCCCACATACTCAAATCTAATGTTCTTTTCTACAACCTGTTCCCATAGAAAGTGATACTTGATTAGAATGTTCTCTGTCTTGGAGTGCATCACCAAGTTATTTGAGATACTGATGGGACTTGTATTATTGCAATATATTGGAATGGGCTCATCATACTCAACCTGTATATATGTCAGAGTTTGTTTCATCCAAATAACCTATGTACAACATGTTGTTGTTGCAATATACTCTACCTCGGCTGTAGATAAAGATATCGATGATTGTTTCTTTCTTAACCATGATACTAAACACTCACCCAAGTAGAATGATGCTCCATTGGTGCTTTGTCAGTCATCAATATAACCTACCAAATCTGCATCTGTGTAGGCAATAAGTGATAGTTCCTTTCCTTTTCGATACCATAATCCAAACTCTTATGTTCCTTTGAGATATCTGAAAATCATCTTCACTGATAATACGTGTGATTCCTTTGGTGTGGCTTGAAATCGTACCACCTATCCAAATTACTGCATTACATATTGTCTAAATGTTGTCACATATAGTAGGCTACCAATCATTGACCTGTATTGTCTCTAATCTGTAGACTTTGAATCATCATCTTTGCTCAACTTGCAATTGGTTTGCATGGGAGTGATAAATGGTTTGCAATCTTCCATTCCAAACCTCTTTATAATTTCTCTGATATACTTGGTTTGAGAAATAAAAATTCCTTGGTTTCTTTGACGTATCTGAAGTCCTAGAAAGAAGGATAGTTCTCCAAGTAATGACATTTCAAATTCATTCTGCATATCCTTTGCAAATTTCTGGCTTAACCTGTCATCACTACCAAAAATAATATCATCGACATAAAATTCAATTAATAAAATACTATATTTACTTACCTTGATGTATAGGTTGTTGTCTACACTTCCTTTTCTGAACCCTACCTACTGTAGATATTTATCTAGTCTAGAGTACCATGATCTAGGAGCCTGTTTTAGACCATACAAGGCCTTATTTAATTTACACACAAAATATATGTTCTATGACAACTTCTGGTTGTTCAATCTAGACTTCTTCTTCAAGTTCCCCATTCAAAAAAGATGATTTTACGTCTACTTGATACTGATCAAAATCTAGACCGGGGTCAAAATTAAGCTCAAAAATCAAAGTTCTCAGAATTACCTCAAAACAAATGGGTGCATAGCCCTCATCGTCACAAACCCAACGCAACTCATTTGGGTTCAAATGGATGTCATATGAGAGAGATATCACATTCTGTTCGAATCGTCAAACAAGCAAAAAAAATTGTTGAATGTACATTCCATACAGTCCGTACAGCTAATGTGGTAGAGGCCATACAGATGATGATGTGGCATGTCCATATGCTGAGGTGGTAGATGGTGATATGGAATTCATTTATTGGCCGATTTGGGTGAATCAATTTGTGACACGTGGCATTTAATGGGCAAATGGAGTGGTGCCAAGTGGCCCAGGCGTGGGCTACCACGTGGAACCATGGTATAGGTTGGTTGGTTAAAATATTATGGAGTCCATGGGGATCGAACCCTAGACCTCTCCAAGGACCAAGCGCTTTAGCAATGGCCTCCCGACCGGCATGCCACACTGTGTGTCTTGTTATATATATGGGTTAAAATATATTTGAATTTGCATATGTGTATGGTTGGTGCGGGGTCGGGCTGGGGCTTAGCCCCAGCCCGTGGTTGTATTATTTACCATATGACCCATTATATACATGGAGGCGCATTGGCATATTTCATTGGAGCCTATCTCCTGGTCGTATGTATTACCACATGACCATGTCATTTGCGCGCGCATTTTAAACAAATTCAAAGCCCCGATTTTATGTGTTTTGATATGTGACCACACACGGAAATATGCGTGTAGTTCCAATGGTTTTTAAAGTCGACGGTCTTGTGTATAATAGCATATGACCACAACCAAGCAAATGCATGGGATTTTTTGGATTTGGTTTAAACATTTACAACACCCCATATGCCTTCCACTTGTCACAATCACATTCACTTTTTAGAATCTTGATCGTTTTTGTTTGAGCACACGATCGTATGGAAGACCACATGACCACGGCCTTGGCGGTTAGGGGCTAGGCGCACCCATAAATGTTTGACAGTTTGACCATTTTTTTGGTTACGCGCGTGTGCTAGGTTTTATCACGATTTGGGGTGTGTGAGCTAGGTTGGGCACACAGAGGTGCATTTTGGCGAACCAGAGACAACAAGCTTGAAGGAAGAAAATGGCAGGAGGCCTATCTTCTTCATTTTTTGGCCGAATAAGGTGCCGAAAAATCCCAGCTAGGGGTTTTTGGATGTTCTGAATCCATTGACACTATTGTCACAGCCATTTGAAGACTTATTTTGTAGGTTTTTAACCATTGAATTTTTAGGAAGCTCCAGGGAGCTTGAAGCCCTCATTGTTTGAGGTCTTGCTCAGATGAGCCCATGTCTATTTTCTGTGATTGAATAATCAGTTTTGGCTAATTGTTATTCTATGAACACTTTGGGATAGGTTTTAGATCCATTTGAGGACTTTTATAGGTGTTTTTTCCACAAGGAATCTTAGGGAAGCTTAAGGCCACATGTAGAAGAGGTCATGCCCGAATGAGCCATGATCCGTTTTCAGAGTTCTATTAGTCATTTTTGGGGTTTTTATGTATTCTGAACCCAATGGTATAGTCAGTATTTCCATTGGAGTTGAGAATAATCTTGTAAAATAATTTTTGACAAATTAATCCCAGAGAGCCAAGTCCATTGATGGAGGCTCAAGGAGATGTAACCCAAAGAGTGGTGAACTCTTTTATCATCTTGTTATTGTTGTGAGTTTGATGGTTTATTTGCTGCAAGTTATGTTGTTGTGTATTTATTTAAAGCACATATTTAACCATTTAAAAGAACCTTTTCTCACACATGAACATTTAAAAAAAGATGCATAAAATTGGCACATAATTTATCTTGCATATTTTAACACATGGAGCAAGGTCCTGTAAAGTTTTATTTTAACGAAGTAGAGGGTGATTGCATAGAATTACAAGTCAGCCCACTATTTTTAGATCAGATGGTATCAGAGCATAGTTTCTTTTTCTCATGTGTTTTCCATTGATAGCTTGAGATTTAGCTGTTGGTATTTTTGCAAGTTTTGTGTTGAAGTTTGATATCTTGAAAGGATGGAGGAAGCTTAAAACATTGATAGTTCTCATACATCTTCATTATCTAAGTTCTTTGACAAAGAGATGTTGAAGGAATTACTAACCATGAGAGATGTGGTGAAAGAGATGTGGAAAGATAGAAAGGAGAGCATTACCCTTGAAGAGCAGTTGATGGACATGAAGGAGGAGAAAGACCATCTTCTTGAAAAGTTGCATGAGATGGAGATTCAACTCCATGAGGAAAAGGAAACCCTTACCAAGTACATGTATGAACATAAGGTATGTAATATTATTTTATCTTCAAATTCCTCTCAAGATGAATGTTTTGGTGTTTTTGAAAATCACACAAGAGGAATAGGGTCCAAGTTATTGTTAAAAATGGG